>JAGDQP010006845.1:30273-62552 GCA_022664845.1 Lepisma saccharinum | reverse complement strand
TTATAAAAATGACAAAGATACATTCCTAAATATGCCAGTGCCTAGTTATTTATAAATGCAGGGATACGAGCTCTAACAATAACAAAAATACGAAGTAAATATAGCGCGACAACTGATACTTCCTACACTGACTTGATACAATAACTTTAGTTGAGATCTCCTGAAGTATCTAATTGAACTCAGTTTTGCACATATCCTGTACTATCAAAACAAAAATGCTTAGGACACATTAACGCTGTATTGCTTTTATAGCACGCGTGAGTATAATCCTCGAGCTGATAAGAAACATAAAATCTTTGAAACATGAATTTATATGCCTCATCCACTCAAATATGTCACATACATTGAGTTATCAGTGATCACTTCATCTATATCTTTATACCCAAAAACACAATAGGCATGCCGTAACTTACGATACCTGCAAGGTAAGGATGGGTGAGATGAGGTAGGAATTTATAATGAAACCTCACAGATCACTTCCACTTTAAGATACAAGCTTTTCATTCTTTGAACAGCAAACAATCGTATCTTAAATTACTATCGCTTATGGCATAAATAACTTTTTTTATCTTTTATTTTTTCTTTACTTTTTTTTTTCTTTTTTTTAAAGTGGGAGTGTCAACAAAACGCACAATGCATCAAATAGAAATGTGTAGCACTCTACAATCTAGCATGCAAAATATTAACTAACGCACAACTCGCTGATGTGAGCCCTAGAAATCTTATAGCGAAATCCCTACTATATGATAGAATACGAGTCTGCTAAAATCGTCAATAAATAGAGAGAACGAGGGGGTCTTGGGGGGACACCACGATGTATCTCGGATAAACACTACCCTGTACTCAATCTTCTATCTCACAAGAAACGACTACAAAGCACGACGCTATCATCATATTTATAATTAAAAAGATTTATCTAACTATAAAAACAGCATATGATTTCTGTTGACTATTCCGTCAGATATGCAATTCACCGATAATGAACTATTTATATAACCTTACATAAAATACTGTTGCGTTTATGTACATTTAACACAACTAAAAATGATCATAAAGACGCAAACCTAATTTTGTTACGTGCAAGATTTTTGTTAATATAGAATACTCTTATTATTTATACGCATACAAATTTACTGGAATGTGTACAACAAAACTTGTACTTGGCAACGCATTATTTTATTTGCAAATTACTGCCTGATTTTGGCCTTACTAACATACATAGTCATAAGCTTTCTTTATTCTTTGATAATATAAGCCGCTTTTCTGCTTTTGTCCACTTGCAAAATATCAACAATGCTGAGTTACTTCGATAGTAGGAGAGGGGGAGGGGGACTCGCACTCTTCTTCTCGAACAACAATGACTGCGTAACTTCGTTGCATGTGTAACTATACAGGGAGTAATATTTGCTTACTCTGTGAAAGAATGCTTGTTTCTTTCCACTAAGGATTATTATTTCCAAAAACTGACCTTGTTCCGTGAATTATAGGCACGATGTGAAGAATGTTGAAATTTACTTACATACGTTGTATAGCACTGAGACATCAACTTGATCACTCCCAAGCACGTAAGGCTGGACAAGGATTTCATTGTGCGGACATACACTTTTCAATTTCTACTTACGATTTGTTATCTTCTCTCATGTCCTTTTATCAGAATACACTTTCAGCTTCCCTGATTCTTAAAACACGTACTTGGCCTCCAAACACAACTTCCACATATTAATTTCAAAGACACTATCACACCTCAACGATATTGCGTCTTGCACCTGTAGAAGTTCAACTTGTTCTAATGTTGCCCTCTCGCGGAGAAACAAAACTCCAAGCTGACAACACTCCGTTCTCGCTGCAGAAAGTCCATTCCCTTGCTAAAGCAAACGGAGCGGTGGAAACTAGGCTCCCCGGTTCTAGCTGAGTACACTCGTATCCAAAGAGTAAGTTCAAATAAATGTACCTCTTGTCACTATGGGTATGTAACGACTGTTACAAGGACGTACTAACGACGATACAGCTATATTTGCTTACTACTGTTAATCAGCTGGCGAATATCTCAATAGTTAACAGATCGTAACAGAATCAAAAGAGAATAATCAACTCGAAATGTTCTCTCTACCTGGATGAAGTATTTCCAAAGTAGAGTTACAATGAATAATTTGAAAATTAAAAAGGAACAAGGAGCTGATAAAATTGTGCGCTGATATATTAAGATATCCTTTGCAAATCATATTTAATCTTTCAATTCAAACTTGATGAAGGATTCGTGCAGGGCGTAAGAAAAGAGAGACATAAAACTACAAATCAATAGCTATTTTATCGCTCTATCAAGATTGTGTCACTAATATAACTTATCGACACTCACTCAATAATGTTCAACCGGCAACATCAATGTATTAGTACAGGTTCTTTAAAAACAGACCAATCTCAACAAGCCTGGCAATAATTACTACTTTTATAGCATTTATTTTAGATGATGGTACAAAGAGGAAAGAAAATGTTACAAAATTCTTCACGGCAGGACATTTATTTCCAAACATTCCTTATGTGCCTTCTTCAACAACTTATCAAAACTCAATATCGAAAACAACTTATAAAACGTAAAGAGTAATCTATACTAAACACTTGCGTTGAATAAATATATGCATACGAATCGTTAAACTATGTAAGTATTGAAAGCACTACAATTGGGCGAGACACCTGTCGAGTAACTCAAAAAATATTTGGTAGTAAAAGTGAATAATACTCTGATAATTCCTAGTATGATACATCATCAAAAACTTACAATATAGCAATGCTTTAGGTAACATTAGAAGAACATCAAAATATATATTAATTTTTGATGAATTGGTAAGATCTCCCACAGCAAAATCAATTCCTTTCAAATAATGTCTAAAATATAATTATGAGGAATGATAAGTTAAAACATCTTAAATCAAACCAACCAGAAGTACGAAGAGGTAGCGAAATACATATATTTCTATATCATACATCAACATATTATTACATATTCATTTACACTGGTTCAATGAAAGCAAGAACCTTTATATTGAACATTTTTCTTGCAATAGAAGGAATGCATAGGTGTACAAGCTGATATATCTATGTTACGGAGGTTGTGAAAACCAAATTATGCGAATAAGCAATTTAATGCTTTCAAGCTAAGAGAGCGTTTCGAATAAAATTGAAGACCTAGGCACGAAAAGAGAAAGAAACCACAAAGTATCTGAACGTGTTTGATAACTGATCACATTAAAATTTATGAGCTTCAGTGTTAGTTAAATAACCATAGTGGACTATTTTTAATCCGATATTATGTTAAGTATCGAACCTGTGAATTGGTGAGCAAAGAGTTAAGAAAGAGGTAGACGTAGTTTTGTATGAAGTATTGTGCTGTCTACAGTAGAGACGTGGACTCTAGGAATGATGGAAGAAAATTTGAACTTTGAAATGTGGACATGAAAACTAATGGCGAAAATGCGATTGATACAGAAGATGCACTTCAGAAGATTTGAAGAAATTCTGAAGAGAATAAACGAGATAGAGCAATATTAGAGACAATAAAAAGCAATTAGAGACAGTAAAAGGCCACTGGTTGGGATATAGACAGTATATTCAAGAATACAATTGAAGGTATGGTTGAGGGGAAGAAGAGAAGGAGCAACAAGAATCAAACTCCTTGACAGTATTATAGAAGATAAATCGTATGCTGAGATAAAACGGAAAGCGCAAAATCGGGATGAATAGAGAGGGTTTATAATGCCTTAAAGGACTTGCCGTTTTCATCAGAACTATTATTATTATTATAGGACATGTCCAAATTAGTGACCCTAATTTCTGGCCGAATGGGATATTCTATACTAAATTTCACGGTAAATTATTGGCAGAGTACAAAGGTGTAATCATTTCACAGTGGATTGCACACAACTACTCGTACAATTCTCCACTTACGTGCAAGACGTGCGTGGACTTAACACCAAAATAAATAAATTAATCCATGAGATTAATTGTCACAACTATGATATTCTTGTGTTTATAAAAATTTGTTGTTTTTTTAACATACGCAGTTGTCCAAAGTGTATGATATATACAGGAAAGATAGAAACACTGCTACCGGTAAAAGTAAAGATGGTGGCTCTGCTCTCTTTGTTAAGAAATCGTATACCTTTAACAGTTTAACAATACCCTTCCAAGACCATGATATTATTGCAGTATATATAAATGTACATGGTTTCCCCGATATTATGTTAGTAGTACATTACTTTTCACCAGATACTATGTCGTTAATATTTAATGATTATTGTAATTGGTTAACGAGTTATGTTATGAAAAAAACAATGTAAAGGTATATTCCTAGGCGATACGTATACACCAGGAATCGACTGGGACACTGGAGAAATCACAAGTAAAAATGTTTACATTAAACAAAAGGCATTCTGGAACTGTCTCAGTTTCTCAACCTGGAGCAAATACATAAATTACCTAACGACCAGTCGCTCAACTTAGTATTGGATATCTTGTTAACAAACATACAAGGGTTCAGGTTACTTACTAATCATATATAGTTGATCAAACCTGATCGATATCATCCTCCCACTTACAATTTTGTTTGAGTGTGACATTCTGAGTGACTTATCAAACTCTGATCAACCTTCTGAAAACAGAGAACTATTATTATTTCCCATATGCTAATTTTGATGCCATTGTCTCTGATCTTACCAAACTGCGGAACTATGTAAACTCACAAGCTTATCTCAATGTACAAGGGGTTATTGAAGGTTTGTATCAATATATCTATAATAGCCTTAACCAATATGTACCGAAAACTGTACATAAAACTGGGCACAAATTTTACAAAGATCCATCGATGAGCAAGGAACTGAAAAGTTAGATAAATAAGAAAACAATAGATTTTGTTAAGTACAAAAAACTGGGTGAAAACAGTGGTATGATAAATTCGCATTAGTGCGGAAACAAACTAAGTATATGTACAACGCTTCAAGAAAAGACTATTTCTAAAAATTAGAAGATGACTTGCGGCAAAATGGTAGCTATTTTTGGAGTGTATTTAATAAGAAAGAAAATAACGAATGTAATCAAGAATAGCAATCATAATGGGACTTTATTAAATCACAAACCTTTAATTGTAGAAGCATTAAGGATATATTTTGTAGATAGCTTCAATATCCAAAGAGACAGTTTGATACTCGATTCTCAATCTAATGAGAACAGTAATGTCATAAATAGTTCTAACATTACAATTAATGTAGTTAGATCAGCTATCAGAAAATTAAAAAATCATACAACTATAAGGAAGTGATTTTATACCAAATTACGTAGTAAAAGGATGTTCTTAATATTTGGTTCCAATTTTGACTGAGTTATTTAATCTTCCACTTAGGCAAGGAATATATCCAATGGAGTGAAAATCAGCCTTCATTATTCCCGTCCACAAAGGTGGCGATTGTTCCTTATTATCAAACAACAGACCAATTACTATCTTAAAAACCATGGCTAGACTATTTGAATCTATTGTATGTGAACATATGTAATTTAATTTAAAACATATGCTCAAAGAGGAACAACATGGCTTCATTCCAGGGAAATCTGTGACCACAAATCTTTGTCAGATTACAAATGAAATAAGGGTTATATTACAGGAAGGTCTCAATGTGATGTTATTTATATCGATCTGGCTAAAACATTTGATAGTGTTCATCATCTGGTTCTAATAAATAAACTTAGTAAGATTGGATTATCTCCTACATATCTAAAATGGTTCGAGCGTTTCCTATCTGGTTGAATGTTTAGAATTAAAATAGGAAATAGCATATCTAATGAAGGTATAATAAGCAACGGCATTCCCCAGGGATCACCCTTGGGTCCACTTCTATTTAATATTTTTATGTATGATGCAAAAGAAACTCTACAATGTTATTATATGCTGACGATCTAAAGCTTTATAGAGAGGTAACTAACTATAGAGATAATCAATTATTGCAACATGATCTCAACAGTATAACTGCATGGTGTACCAAGAATAAAATCGGGGTAAATGCTCTCAAAACTAATTCATTAACTACACCAATAAGACACAACACTACGTAAGCAACTATAAAATAAACGAAATGGATGTTTTGAAGGTAAGCACTATCAAGGACCTTAGTATTTATTTTGATTCTAAACTTAAATTTAATAAGAATATCCCAAGAATTACAGGTGAAGCTAGAAAATTAATAGAATATATTTTTAACCAATGGTATGAATTTTCCAACACTGACACGTATTTAACACTTTACAAAACTCTTGTAAGGACAAAATTAGAATATGCTACGTCGGTGTGGAATGACGTGAATAAAAATAGCACGAACACTATTGGATTTGTACCAAAATATTTTATTAGAGTGCTATGTTACAAAGTTAATTTGCCATATTATTCGTACGGCTACAGCTACTTGTGTGACATCTTCAAACTTGAAACTCTGGAGCAACGAAGAAAAAACAAAAAATTCCTAGCCAAGATTTTGAAGAACACATCTCAAAGCTCCTATTTTATAGAAAAACTCAGTTCTGTTATACAACACTCGAAAACATAAGCTGATAACATATTACAAAGGCACCGTACTTTAAAATCGAATAATTCGTTATTATAACGAATAGTAACCCACCTTCGCATCTGTCATTATATTCTGCATGTATTTGATAATTTGTAATTGATAAACATGTACTTGCATTAGACTATTCAATTTAAATGTGTATTGTAGTTATGAAATCTTTTTGTTTCAACAACTTTGACTTCATGGTTGGTATAATTTGCTTCGTTATTTTGTATCCAATTTTTTACTTATATCTATAACCAATATGTATCCTAATGTTGCAGTTCTATATTGGTATTGCACTGTTGATAGCACTCTAATAAAAGTATTAAATAAAATAATTATTATTATTATTATTTGGTATCAAAATGTGCGTGGATTGAGAACAAAGTGACCAACTCTTTTCATCAATAGCAGATTGTAATTATGACATTATATTAGTGACAAACCTGGTTTACAAATGAACAAAAACAACATTATTTCCCAGAAACATATAATGTATTTAGAGCTGATAGGCATAATGATGGTGACTTTGATATACACGGTGGTGGAGTTTTGATTGCATCAACAAACCTTTAAAAATAAACAGAAGAAATGATTTAGAAGTGTTTGATGAACGTGTTTTGGTTGAAATTCAATGTTCAAGGATGAAAAATATATTAATATGCTGTTTGTATTTTACACCCAACCTTTCTCTGGAAATAATTGAAAATTTTTATACACCTATTTCTAAAAAAGATTAATCCTGTTCATTATGAATTACTAATTGTTGGAGACTTTAATATAACTACGGTTGATTGGTTGAGTCATGAATTCAAACCTGTTATTCATTATTATTCTAAACGAAAAGCTGTAAGTTCGTTTGACTTTCTTGATACTATGAGTTTAGAGGTGGACAAAAAATGTAAAGAAAAAGATTTAATATTGAAAATATTTTTAGTACAAGCTGAAAATTATACAAGGAGCAGTGGTAAAACAAGATCTGTATCATGATCCAGTTCAAATTGCAATACTTAATTTTAGTACACAAAAAATAAAGATGTATTTAATGTAGTTCAATATCATAACCTTCAGATGTACAAACAACTTGCTTCTCAAGACTGGACCAATATCTTATTGTCTCAGAATATTGAGGACGCGGCTATGCAAATTGAAAATTCAATAATAAAAGTATTACAGATAATATTCCCAAAAAAGAAATTGTTAATTAAAAAATCCTTCTTGGTTTTCCTGTGAGTTAAGGAAGACTATTGCATTGAAACAAAAAGCATATAAGAAATATAAAAATAACAATATAGATGATTATCAATATTTGTTGAACTTAGAAAGAAATCGAAATGGTTAAAAAAGGACAAACAACGTTATGTTGATAATATAAAAGATAAATTAAGTACTGAACCTGCTAAATTTTCGAACTATGTAAATAAGTTCACTAAAATTCCTAGTGCTGTTACTGGTATAGAGGTGAAAAACGATGTAATTACTGATTCAAATGGGTTGTCTGAACTATTCGGTGATTATTTTCAATCTGCATATGAAAATAATAGAAACACAAATAATGAGCTAATCATTGTTGAAAATTCAACTTAAAATGTTATTGAAATACCATTAATTGAAGAGAATGTAGTAGTTCTAGCCATAAAATCATTACGAAATAAAACCTCCACAGGCATTGATCAAATCCCTGTTTTTGTTATCAAAGGTATTAGTGCAATTATAGCTCCTGTATTAACGTCAATTTGTAATTGGTTTATGTACAGCTAAATACCCCGCTAATTTGAAAACTTCTTTATTTACTCCTATTCCAAAGAGTAGTGCGAAGAAACTTCAGGACGTCAGACCTATAATTATCATGAATATGATACCTATTTTTTTAAAAATAATAATATTTAAACGTATATACGTATAGTTATGTTGATAAACAACTTTCTGATCATCAACATGGGTTTGTACAAAAGAGGTCAACAATTACCAATCTAACTCAGTTTTTGTCTAGGACTGGACCTATAATTGAATAAAGGGGTCAAGTCGATGTCATTTATCTTGACTTTCAAAAGGCTTTCGATAATTTATCGCATAAAATTTTGTTAAAGAAACTTTTTTCTTTCACCTAAATTTATCTCCTGGTTTGATTCTTACCTAGCTGACAGAAAGATTCTGAGTAAAATATAAAGGCTTCGATAACATCATCGATTTTTTCGATAACATCTGGAGTTCCTCAAGGATCAAATTTGGGGGCATTATTGTTTAGCATATATATTAATGATCTTCTGACAAAATTTACTTCTGAAGCATTGATTTATGCTGTTGATGTTAAAATATTTAAACAAATTAACTCTTTAGATGACTATTATGTCTTACAGAATAATTTAAACTTGGCTATCGAATGGTATGTTATTAATCTGTTACCACTAAATGTCAACAAAACGGCGGGTATGATTATGACTAGAAAAACTAATCAATTTTATTATTCATATAAGATTGGTGAGGAAGTTATTGTATTTAAGAACAAAGTTAAATATTTTGGTATTTTCATAAATAAAAAGTTATATTTTACAAACAATATTGAAACTATAACAGCCAAAGCCAAAAGGAATTTGAGTCTTATAAAATGTGTTGCAAAAAATTTTGATAATATAAATGTATGTAAATTGCTGTATTGTCCATTGGTCAGAAGTCATTTGGAATATGCAAGTGTAGTGTGGAACTCTGACCAAAAATATTTAATTAATAAAACTAGACAATTCAGAATAATTTCTTGGCATAGCTTAAATGGAAATTAAAATCTACTTTTGAACGTACTTCTCTAAGCAAAATGAGAATTATGTTGGGAATATTGAATCTAAAAGATCGCAGATTATCTGATGTAATGTTCTTTTCTGAGGCTCTTACTGGAAAACAAGAGTTTATTAACACTATAAATATAAAGGTTCCTATGTATATTTCAAGGAAAATTTAACTCTTTAGTCCTGTTTACCATTGTAGCTGGCCAGTACAAAGATGTGCTAAAAGTGTAAATAAATTATCGCAGATTATAGATATATTCAGTGACGATTTTAAAACTTTAAGAAACAAAATTATAAAATATGTATTGGATTTGTAAATTCAAGTTTTGTGAACCTTTCATTTTGGTGAGAGAAGTGATAACTTTTCACTAAATCTAACCTTGTCTTTATCTTGAACCTTCTGTATGGTATTTTACTGTTGAATATGTATTATTGATGTATTTTTTCTTGCATGATTTGTGGTTGTTTCCTTTTATATTTTCTACATGTATTTTATGTATTAATGTTTTGGCAAATAGGAGACATGTATTGGCCTATATGCTGTATTGTCATTTTTATACGCCCAAATAAATTCAAATTTATTATGTTAAGGAAGTATCCACAATAATCTAGATAACCCACTTCTGGAATACAACGTTAAGTTCAACTTTAATTCCTACCTTTTGGAGCTTTTGGGCCCAGAAATACTTTTCCTAATCCATTTCTTAATTCATCAGTCAGCTCGTACATATAAATGGGAGAAGAACTGCTTTCCAAGTGAAGCATCAGTGTAAATACTGCAGGGGCAATAAAGAAGTTGTCTGAATCCATCTGTAATAAAAGGAACATTTTAGATATTTCCTCCTTTTTGTGCTTACACTAGTATATGACTTATTTGTTTTTAACATTTAACAGGTAAAAAAATCTGTGAAAGCAGCGAGTGAAGTTTCAGTTCGGTTTGTAAAATTATATCTGAAATGTTACATACACCTCATAAAATACATTAAAGATATAAAAGATGGTGTAAAAATCGATATCAAGAAATGTTGTTCTTATGTGAAAAAAACTTGACAGTATAATACTGATATAATGACATATAAAGAACAGTGTCTTAAGAGTAAATTTGATGTATCAAATACATTTGCTACTTATTTTGATTCATTGTATGATAACTGTTTAACCAACATTGTTTAGATAATTTACCGAATCTGAGGGTAAAGAACTGTCTATTAAGAAGATGCAATGGCTAAACGTAAAAATGGTAGAAGCTTTATATTTTGACTTTACCAAAGTGTTCAAAAAATTAATACAAAAAAATTGACTAGTTTTGGATTATATAATAATTTACTAAAACTTATTATATTTATCTGATAGAGAATATTATATTGTGCTTATAATTGTGCTTATAATATTATATTGAGGCATGAGAATTCTTGTGCTTATAATTTTAAGTCTGAGTGTCTCAAGAATCAAAATTTGAACCCATGCGTTTTCGAATTTTAATGACTTGCCTGAAGCACTTAAATATACTAAATGCTTGATGTTTGCTAATAATCTTCAGATATATACAGTGATATATAATGAGTACGATAAAATATTAATACAGTAAGATATCGACCATTGCTTTACTTGGAGTTTATGTAATATTTTAATTCCAATAAGTACTTTACTATAACCTATTCTAGAAAGGAATGTATCTAAAGTTATAATTATGCAATAAATGGAAATAATTTGATAAGGAAAAATAAAATTAACGACTTACTAATATTTTTTATACAAAATTATCCTTTTTTATCTCATCAAATATACATAATAAATGAGGCATATAAACTTCTGGGTTTTACAATAAGAAATACAAAAGAGTTTAATAGTATCGATGTTCAATGCATTAGTAAGGAGCAAACTTGAAGATAAAGATGTGTGGTTTCCCAATTACCAGTCACATATAAAAAGTACTGAAAGGGCTAAAACCAAATTCTTGAAATATTTGTAATATAGAAAAATATAGATCTGCATATAAAGAGAAAATGTCATATAAAACTTTACAAGATGAGTTCGACATGTCAAGTTTAAATAGCAGGAAGTTCCTGTTAATGCAGACGTTGTTTGTATAAGTTAATAAATTTTAGAATCGATTGTCAACGTTTGCTCGAAGAGTTAAACTTTAATGTGAAAAGGGTTACCCTAAAAAAAGAGACCGATCCCAGCGGCCAACCATCCTGACAGGTTTTCCCAGGGTTTTTCTTCAGTCATACCAGGCAAATGCCGAAGATGGTACCTTCAACACCGGCCCTGGCCGACATCTTCCCAAATTCTTTCCCCACCCCTATCCCGGTCTGAGTCTTAGATAACAAAGTCATAAGTAAATTTCAATTTCTAAGAAAGAGAGAATCGTTTCACATACAGAACTACAACTTCAATTTCTATAGAAACATACCAGTAACAAACATGTTCTATGAACACAACTTAATAGTAGAAAAGAACTATGAACTTGACTTCACTACAAATTACATTAACTTTTAAAATGTAACTCAGCTCTATTTAAAGATATAAAACCAGGTGAATTGTTCTCTGTTAACATAGAGGAAGTTCATCACGGTATTGTCAAGATAGTGTAATTTGTTTATATTAATAATACCAGTTTATGCACAACAGTTATTGCACTAAGTAATTGTACCAAATACTTAAATGTAAGTATCTGACTTCAATATTTATTCTTACTACTCTCTCTCTCTCTGGTAACATTCTCTTTTTAGTACTATAATTTTAATTCTGTCTACTATTTTTATTCTTCTAATGTTAATTTATTTTACAATCTGTATATTAGTTTCTGTCCTCGTCCGACCCAGCATACACATTTGTGTACAAATTAGAAAACAATTCTTCTACTTTATTGTTTTGCTTTCCTGATGTGTCGTGGTCCTGATTTGAACTTCAGATTCTAAATTGACTTGGATTCGTTTGCGCGGTGGCACAAGCTTCCCTTGATGCACTGGCAGGAAACTGAATATTAAGATGTTGCATGATGCGAAGCGAAGGAAGATTTCCCACAGTAAATGCTTCCCACCCACCAAGAAGAAAGACTTTCCAACCACCAAGCTTCAAGACAGGGCCAAGGAACCAAGATCGGTACCATCTGGTTTTTAAGGTACCAAAACAAGTAAGATAAATACTATTACAGCCCCCAAAAATGTACACTGGCTACGAAGTGACCAATGTCAAAGATTACCTCGTCGTCACAACATGCTTAAAATGTTTCGACTATGGCCACATAGCGAACTATTGTAAGAACCATCCTAAATGTGGAACATGTGGTGAGAAAGGACATAAGAAGAGCGATTGTAAGGAAAAAGACAAGAGGGTTTGTGTGCCCTGCCATCAAAGAGGTAAGAAGTGCGTGGGGAACAACTGGACCGCCCACAATTTAAACTCAGCCTCTAGAGAACAATAGATAGTTTTCATTGTGGATTATAACCATAATCAAGCTGAAGATCAGGAACTTAAACCCAAAAAAGCTCCGCCCATACAAACAAAAAAGTCTAGAAAGGCTACTAGAATACAACAAAATAAAGAAAATGAATTTATTAACAATTGGTTATCTAATAGTTATACCAAAACAACAGAAAATTACCTTTTAGTCAAGTCTGGACCTATAATTTTCAAAGATAGCAATCAAATTATTTTACATTGCATAAATCCAAGATTGATAACTTTCCCTAGGGGATTCGCTCTGTCACATGGCCAATTCGAACTAGAAGAGATAGAACATGAAAAAATAGAAATTCGAGAAACCCAATATTTGGAATTGTATATTTAAAAAATGATACGGTTGAGGTTTCTTGCATATCAATTCATCTAGAGAGAAATTCCTGGAAGATTTGGACCTGACATTGAAGCTGGTATCAGTTTTACGGGATGACATTAGAAAAAAATTACGATACCAATAGTTGGGACGGGTTTTTGGAGACCCTCAAGAAATCAAAGAATCGGAAGATCAAATTAGGAATTTTGGATTTGAAATGGTAATTAGTGACAAAACACTATTTGGAACCATTTCTGAAGAATTAAACAACACACTTAAAAAGATACAAGACGAGGAAGGCAAAAAGGATCCAAAAGAAGAAACAATCGTGGATTTGGCAAAGGAAACGGGAAAAGAAGAAAGAAAGAAAACAGATACCAAAGAAGCAGAAGAAGCAAATGTAGAAGAAACAACTACCCCAAAACAAATAAAAACAGGAAAACATGGAGATCTTGGATTCCAAGACTGTATACGAAGAAAGGTTGGAAAATGAGGCTCTGATGGAGATAGAAAGATACAGGAACCAAAACGGATACAGAAACACGAGGAATCGAAGAGGACAGAAACCGAAAGAGAGTTGACGGAGAAAGAAAATATGGAAAAAGCAAGCTTTGACCCGGGAAAATTCTGAGAGCTACACCTGAGTTAAAATATGTCTAAATTAGAACCACAAGTGCTAACAGTTGCTCTGAGAATAATAGTAAGGAGTATTCACCAACAAGGAAAGACAATAACGTTCCCAACTATCGAGGAAGTAGACCAAATTAATCTCAGAGCTAATGGAATTACCACTGACCCGGATGACCTGTTGAGTTTGATCGACAAAGTGTTCGGGAGAAGAGAGGAATCCTTCCAAATGAACAACGTCTACATGCAGTTCGTCATGGCGTATGAACGCATCGTCTTCAACCCAGCGGAAAAAATTTATGCTGGCTACGTCCAGACTAGATAAACATAGCCATGTTCAAGGTTGTCCAAGTTAACTTAAACAAAACAGCACTGGCAACATCTGAAATCAGATTATTTTGCGAAAAAAAGAGGTGGACGTAGCATGCATGCAAGAACCCTACACCTTCTTCAAAGGGAAGCTCGTGGGAATGCCGGTGGACGCCGTGACGATAATGCCGGAGGGCCCCAATACTATGGTGGCGGTGGTGATCTTCAATAAAAAAATACAAGCTTTGGTGCACTCAAAACATACAGACAACAAACAGACAAAAGTAACAACAAAATAGCCATGGTAAATTTATACTGTCAATTCTCCCTTCCGGGTGAAATTTTTGTACATAAGATGGAATAAATTTTGACAGGGATTTATAATGAGGATGTAATTGTTTTGGGGATTTTAACGCCAAGTCTCCGCTTTGGTACGGCCCTGATATTGATGAAAACTGAACAATTTGAAGAACTGGTCGAACAGCATAATTTGACTAATTAATAGTGAAGGACATTCAAGGGTGGGGCCGGGGCGGAGTCAAATATAAATGTAACATTATCAACGGGAAATATTTGCAATTTTATATATGACTCGACTGTTGACGAAATCGCCAACCAGCGCTCATGGCGCTTTCCGCTTCACCATAGATCATAAAAGAGACCAAAATATTAACAACAGACAGAATATAATAACGAATTCAACTACAATATTAATAGATTAAATAAGAAGAAATTTGACAAAAACCTAATTCTGCCACAAATAGAAAGAATGTAATTTAACGGAATTAATAAATAATTTGGAACTAGCCATTAGGAATGCTATTGCAAATTCGACATTTAAAACAATAAAACATAAATCACAACAGGAAGTCATTTTGGACAGAGTTTGGACAAGCTTAAAAAAAAATTAAAGGCCAGTAGGAAAAGCTATCGGGCTGCAGGGGAGCACACACAAAGAGTCATAAGTCTACAAAATTATAGGAATATTAAACAGCAATTCGAGAAGGAACTTAGGGAAACGAAGAAAAAAAGTGCAGTAAGTTCATGGATGAAAATTAATCTTGATTTATGGAGAATGCCCTATAAAATAGTAGTGTCTAAAATTAAAAGAAAAAGAGCATTAAATACCCTAAGAGATGATCGAGGCCAATATACAGCTAACTGGAAAGACAATTGAATTGTTGTATACAAAACTCTTTCGCGACGATCACATCCCAGAAGATAATGAAGAAAATAATTGAATTAGAAATGAGCCATAATGTTCTAATTAATGAAGACGAAAATCCAGAACACCTGATAATCACAAATGAACAAGTCGCTGAGATCATCAAAATTTTAAACCAAGGAAAGCCTCGGCCCAGATTGGATAAAAAATGAAAATTTGAAAATTAAACCAGACATATGGACTCCATATTTAACCAAATTATTTAATGAATGTATTAACCAAGAATCTTTTCCAGAACCATGGAAGAGAGCAAACCTAATAATATTACTTAAACATGAGGATAAGGATAAACATAACCCGAAGTCCTACAGGCCTATCTTTCTCAAACACAATAAGTAAATTTTTGGAAAAATATTGGCATCAAAAATAAACGAAAAAAGAATAGACATATTAAACTGTAAATTATAATATGGCTTCCGCCCGAAAATGTCCACAAAAGATGCAATCAATTAATTTTGCAATAGCATATAGAATTAAAGAAGATAACTACAAATATACAATAGGAATATTCTTTGATATTATGGGAACCTTCCATAACCTATCGTGGCCCTCATTATTAACAGAATTGAAGAACACAAAAATACACAATAAACTTTGGGAAATTAAAAAATATTTGATAACAGATTAATAGAAATTGATACAGCGGATGGCGTCGTGGCGAAAACGCCAATAGGGGTTGTCTGCAGGATTCAAGGCTGGGCCCGGTGTTTTGGGACCTAGCCTTCCAGCCGTCCAGAGATGCTGAACAAGATGCAACCGGTTGAAAGAGTGGTGGGATATGTCGATGACCTAGCGGTCGTGATAAAATGTAAAAGTCGTTTGGATATAAAAACAAAAGCAAACGAAGTAATAAATAAAATGACATCGTGGTGTAATGATAATAGATTAACAATTTCCTCAGAAAAAAACTAAATACGTACTATTTAAAGGAAGTCTAAATATAAACAGAGGACCAGTTATAAAAGTAAATAACAAAACAATCAAAAGGGAAAAAACTTTAAGTACTTAGGCAAAACACTACACGAAAAACAAAAATTTAGAATGCATACAACTACAATTAAAAACAAAGCTATAAACATTTAACATAAATTAGTAAATATTGCAATAAACGACCTAATAATACCTATAAAAGTCATATGTACATACCACGATGTCATTATAAGATCAATTGTGGGATACGCCGCCAGTGTTTGGAGCCATAGACTAGACTACATAAGACAGAAACAAATAATAAATAGATCGCAAGAGACAACTAATACTTCGCTTGTCTGGTGCGTACAGAACAACCCCGGTCGAGGCTCTCCAAGTGGTGACGGTTACCCTACCAATGCATCTCCAAATAAAAAAGCTGAGTGCCTATACTGGCTTAAAACAGGCAATCAGAAAAGAGTGATCAAAATTCTACATAGTTCGGCAGAAAATAAACTGGAAATTAACTCTAGACTAGTCAGTGCAGGCAGTTCTGGGAAGAAACAGACGAAGGAAGAAGACTGTTGAGCATTTTTCCGGACGTGGCTGAGAGGCTGGACATGGACCTGGAGATCTACGGGGGTGTCAAGCACTTCTTAACTGGTCACGACCTCTGTCAACAAAGACAAACAAGTGAAGAGAGTTGGAGACCTGTGCTATGCATGCGGCTACGCCAGAACACATTGTACTAACATGCAATGAAACAGGAAGCCTAGTTGTGAGGAAAGAACTCCTAGGGAAGACACCTGTCACAGATGAACTGGTGACAGTCCTCCAGGAGTTAACACACAAAGTTTCAACATATTACAAGAAAAAAATCCTGACTGGCGTGGGCCGCTCAGTGCAGTAAGAAGAAAAATAGAAAGGAGTTCTGATGGGCTGCTGTGAAACGGAAACAGGCGACGAACACACGGGCGACCGCGAACGAACACCCGCGCCACAGCCGCGACATACGCGAGCGGTGAGAATGATCCTATACTAGAAACATAACAAGAATAACAATCTAATCAACGCACGTAACTGGCATATAAATGTAAAAGATCTGCTGGAATCCAGTGGAACTATAAGTGCTTTGAGAGTTATAAACGATTGTGATGTTAATGAAGAAAACAAACTGAAAGACAAGCTGTGGAAAGTTATACCGCTTATTGACAAATTTGCTTCTACAGTTCTTACATATCCTAGAGAGCGCAACATGTGTGTGTGGGTGAACAAATGATACCTTTTCCTGGACAAGTTTGTGTGCGCCAATACATTCCTCGAAAACCGAATCCAACAGAACTAAAAGTATTTGTTTTAGCTTATTCATCTGGCATAATACTAGACGGAAGTTTATCAAGGAGCAGCTACAAACTTACAGGACGAAACTACAAGGAAGTTAAAGTAGGGAGGAGGAGGACGCGCAGTCATTCGTCTTGCTGAGACCTGCCCTAGAGGTTCAAATTTATATTTTAATCGATGTTTCACTGGCGTTGTTCTAAACTATTAGACAAGGGAATATCAGGAACAGAAAGGACACTGAAAAACAGGTTTCCTCAAGTCAATTTGAAGAAGGATGAGGTTTTGAAAGAAAGATGGTAGAGGTTCTATGGATTTCAAAGTTAGAAAAGATGAAAAAGTTCAAGTAGTCAAATGGTATGACAACCGCGTTGTAACTCTAGCTCCTACAGTTCATCCAGTAGACCCAATAACAACACTAGATCGATATTCGAAGAAAGAAAAGCAGTACGTGTCTGTAGAACGACCAAACATTGTGGAAAAATTACAACAGACATATGGGTGGTGTCGATCTTCCAAATCGAATGATCGCAGCGTATAGATCATACCATAAAATAGCTAAATGACCAGTACGTGTGTTAGAACATTTCATGGATACTGCATGCTGCAATACATGGCTGTGATACAAAATAATAAGAAAAGCATGTGGTAAAAGTAAGAATCTCCTCGCTTTCAAAATGAGAATTGCAGATTCTCTTATTAGTGGTGTGTCTGAATCAAATGGGATCAGTTCGCATGAGCGTGATGTACCACGAATGAGAAATTGTACAGGAAGACCAAGAAATGTAAATTTCCACATACGAGTGGCTCGTAAAGTGAATACACAGCATCTTCCTGAGGCCGTTGAACTTAGTACAGCTGCAAGATGCAGAAGAGAAGGTTGTACCGGAAGAATCAGAATTTGTGTACGACGTGCAATATGTTCCTTTGTGTGGTCAAAGGAAGGAATTGCTTCAAAGATCTTCATTGTTAGAATCAATGTTTCACATTGTTGTAACGTTACCCTATTGCACACACGGAGTTGTATCTTCGATAAAACAGAAATAGCTAAATGTGTTGTTAAAATGTTATAATTCGAAACAGCAAACAAGAAACTACCTTCTCACTTAGTTGTATCTTGTAAAGTAAAAATAACTAAATATGTTGTTAAAATGTTATAATGTAATTAAACGCCGCATTGAACTTAACTTTAGTTTTCAATTAAAATGCTTAGTTGCAACAAACTTGTGTTTCAACAGGCCAGGAAAACAATAAATACCTTACAATGCAAAACAGGGCGTTTTATTGTATTTAATTAGGATGTATAGTTGAAACCCGATGCACAAATGTGTGCATACCCCATTGGGCACAAAACCCAAATAAGCACCAAAAATGCTTTCAAAGTAATCTAGATTGAACGTTTAAAACAGTTGGTCACATTATGTAACAAAGAAATTTGTCTCGGATCTGTAGAGGATATGTCATTTATAATCTATTATCATTAGAGTATTATGGGTAAGTACGTAAATCAATAAATGTTTTCCTATGGATTCTAGGAATATTCCGATGTACCTGAAAATAAATATTATCTGTAACCTTTGAATAGGCTGCGGAGGTGAGATACAGAAGTTCATCGGTACTTCCTGTCTGCAGTATTTCAGATATGCTTGTGTTAAGCATTTTATAGAAATCTCGTTTTAAAAAGTTTTACATCATCTTTCGATGTATGATATAGCCCTTTTATTAAATCCGTTGAACGAGTAAAATGTATCATCTCTTATTCAAAGTAGCACCTAAATATTCACATCTGCTGTCTGAATAAGACCAAGAGAAATTTCAGCTTAGATGACTGGTTCCCCTTGGAATCCAGGATCTCCTGTTTACAAAGTAATCACTTTATTGTTGAATCATCCAGCTCAGTCCAAAGTTCATATTCTATATCCGAACAGAATTTGCCATGCACTAGTTTTTAGAAAATATGCTGTCATCAAACTTAGATGCTCAAGCATAACCATTACCCCAATCATATTATAATAATTTATTTGCAGACAAAATTCAGCATACGTTAATCATTTATAATTATATGCGATTAGATTTCCTAACTATCCTTTACAAAAATAAAGTTTTAGTCGGTTAGTAAAAACTTGCTTAGTAGTAGTATGCTAACGCCATTGTGAAAAGATTGCAATTATTTTTTCATTTGTTTACCTGGATAAATGCATAGAGTGTTTCCCAGCCAATTGCCTTATCACCAAAATAAAATTCCCTTATTTTTCTAGATATTTCTGTCGATCCTTCATTCTCTTCAAACTTCATGTAAATGGGAGCAACTTCTTCAAACTTCTCGTTCAAGTCTTTAAGAAGCTTTTGGTTTGCGAGCAACACTGAAAAAGTAAATTAATTATATTAATTGTGCTGTCTATTTTCGATAGTTATATAATTTTCTTCTAAGCGAGAAAATGGATTAAAGAGTTATCATCAAGTATAGTAAATACGTACATTAGTTTCCAAGACATAACATCTGATAAATGTGATTAATACTTTAGAAACTCTCGTCCATAGTACTTAACCATAACTCAACAATGGAATATGAATACTTACTTATTCTATGTCTTACGGAACTCGCAAATTCATTGTCTCAGTAAGAAACGTTCTCCATAGGATTCTATCCTGGGCAACATCAAGACAGTTTTCATCACAAACACCTACTTCTCGAAGATCTCTTCTAATATTCTCTTCCCAACGTCGTCTCGGTCTTCCCAACGGTCTCTTTCCATCAGGCTTTCCAACCAAGATGGAATATAATCTTCGTTTTTCTCCCATCCGAGCTATATGCCTTGCCTATCTTAGTCGTCGCGATTTCATCATTCGTACAACATCGGGCGTCCGTGAAGTTCATTATGCAGTCTCCTCCATTCTATAGTCATCTCGTCCCGTTTCGGCCAGTATATCTTCCTCAAAACCTTATTTTCAAACACTAGTAATTTATGTTCATCTCCTATGGTCGTACTCCAACTTTCGCAACCGTAAAGCATTACCGGCAGAATAACCGTTCTGTATATTATCAATTTCAACTTCCTTGGTATTAATCGCTAGGTTAGGAGTTTCTGGACTGAATAGAAACATGCGTTGCGCGATACTAAACGAATTTTTATCTATTCCGCTACCTCGTTTTTAGAATATGAATAAATATATAAATATCAATATTGTTTAAAATATTGCATTTTAGATGTTGTTGATCAGTAAACTGTTAGATATGAAATAGAATTGTACTTAAACACATTTATACTTTCGTAGTTTTCATTAATTGCTTATCCACTCGCAACCGCATGCACAAATATTTTATTGTTATAGAGCATGATTTATGCGATCTATTTAACCTAAAATGTAAAATTAAACATCAACTCACCTATTCCTTATAATAATTATGCAATTGTTTTCAGAAAGTCCAAATGTTTTGCATAAAATCCGTTTCAGCAATAACTCATATTATCATGGTGTCTAGAGTCATAAGTCATATTGATGTTATAAGTTTGTCATTTCTCTAATTTTATACCCACATCTTTAGCCCCAGTTCTATTTCTCGTGAAGAGATGAATATCAGTTAAAATACGGTAAACTGTATACTGATGGACACCTGAAGGGGGACTTTTACAATTATTTTGCTGTGATCAAATTGGTTCTATGTATTTCACTGCCTTTAATTCAGTTAGATACTACAAAGATGTTGCTACAAAACTATATTGATTTTAACGAAACAAAATGCACAGATAAATTTTAATAAGCTTTTAATTTTATTATGTAGTACAGAGTAATAAGTACTGAGGATCGTAACTCTGACACTTCTAATTGTGGGCACCTCAATCAAATTTGACAATTACAACATGATCTAGCAACTAGGTAAGCTTTTCAAGCGTTAAAAACTTTTTTCTAAACAGATGAAGCTAACACTGCGTTTATACTCTGTTTTCTTTTAACTATTTAATGTCATTAATATGTGTGAACATATGTATTAAAATGCAAATAAATAGTCTTTAATACAACGAAAATCTTGTTAGAAATACAACTGTGAAAACGAGAACCTGAAGAAAACCAAAACAGAAGCTCATGATAGGAAAAAACAAATAATGGCAGTGAAGAGACCAGACAGGGCCGTAACACGAAATAAGGAGGAAATTATAAAAATGCTGGAAAATTTCTACGGGGAATTGTACTACTCCGAAGAAGAACTAGGAAATTAAGATTTAGAAGAAAGTTATGTAGAAGACTCAGACGTAATGAAAGATGATGTGGATATAATACTTCGAGGGATGAAGAACGGAAAATCACGAGAAGAAGATGGACCCATGGCAGATATGTTTAAACCATGGGGAGGTGAAAAAATGAAAGAGCAACTTGCCAAATTATACTCAATCTGTCTGAGGAAGAGAGAGATACCGTCAAGTTGGAATAATGCTGTTATCATTTTGTTGTACAAGAAAGGGGACAACGATCGCGTCGAAAACTACCGACTAATTAGTTTACTGTCAGTTCTATACAAAATGTTTACCAAAGTTATTTTGAATCGTGTCGAATAAGACTTACAAGGGGAGTCTGTCAATTGTATACTATATATTAGATTCATAATTTTTGTAATAAAAGCAAATCACTTAAATGTTAATTTGGCAAAGCACAAAGATGCCTTCTTCGCCGGTGCCGAGAAAATAGACTTTGAAATATTTGCCGTAGGTCATATGGAGTTTTTTTATGTACATAAAATTCCCTTTAATAATTTACAAACATGATGCACAGAATAGTGTTTTTAAATGGTTTTCTCACCGAAAAACCGACTTTTTCGAACTTCATGATGTTTCTCGCATACAAATGTGTATTATAAGAATGTGTATTTTCATAATGTTTACCATTTATAGATACTTAATGTAAGAAATATGAACGACATTTTTAAACGAGTGAATCAAAATTTTGAAGCAGAACAGTGACTTATCACAGTAATATTTGCTTCCTGGAATAAAATATATGTTTCATGCAAATAAGAATAGAAATAAAACACAATGCAGAAATAAAATACAATGTACAGATTCAATTTTGTACAATTTATTCACAAATGAATTATAAACTTGCATTTAATTCAAAAGTATTGACCTCGAACGAACCAGAGTTCGTGCGATATTGATTGTGTTACTGAGTTAGTAAACGACGTACGTGTTAAAAGTTATACATAAAACTTTAGATTGAAGCAGACCAAATTAAACCAAATGGAATCAACTTCTAAAAGTATATATAATATAAAAAATTTACGAAATAATAATTTATCAAATATAGATTATTAGTGAAACAATAATTGTTACTGATTTTTATTAATTGAAATGTTTAAAATACGATATGTTACTATAAAAAAGTTATGTTGCTCCATTTTGTTCCTCTGCAAGATTTATTTTAAGTTATAGTCAAATGTGTTTTCTTCAATATAAAATAATGAGTTGCCCAAAGTTACCTCATTTTATTCATTTTTTTAAAATAAAAGTTATATTTTTAGAATAAACGACTAAATGAAAAGTGATAGAAGCCTAATGTAATGTTGATCTACACAAATCTAACCTCAAAAGAGGAGAAATTGGAAGACGTGGAATAAGTGTGTATGTTTGTGTACGTGTGTGTGCGCGTGCCTGGTGTGTGCCTAGGCTTGGCGATTTAGCAAATTGTTATTTTTAACGACGAAAATAAATATTTCTATGTTGAAAATTATTAACCAATGAATAAATTAATAATAATTGATTTTAATAATTATTAAGTGAATAAATTAATAATTGATTTTCGATTATTATTATCACTGTAAAATCGGCAATATTAGTATTACTTTTATCATAATTTCGTTATTATATAACACAGCATTTGCAAATATATTAAATAATTATTACTCATTACACATACACTCTAAATTTAAGTCAGAAATTATTTATTTAAAAAAACAACGTAATATTTTAACTAAAAAATCATTTAGGAATGCGCTAAAATGTTAAAATCTTGTTGAGGGGATTAAATTTTGAAAACCTGCCTTCAGATTCGTGATCAGCAATCCAAGAAAACATGAAAATGATATGCATTGATTGTAGAATGATATGCAGAGTATGTAAAACACAATGATTATATTAATGCCGTGTGGGTAGCCTGCATCAAAGACTGATCTATAGCAGGGGCAAAATGATACTATGTTAAGGTTAGTATATGGGTATCTACAGTATATATTGTTAGGAATTAGTCATTCGGTATAATTGTATACATTTTATGACAATCCTTGAATATATGTTTAGAGTATTGCAAATGGAGTAGAGCAAATGTCTTTATGTTACTGTTTGTCATTTAGTTAGGCCAGTGAATTCATAACACAGCAATAGTAACTGTTGATAGGGTTAAAAACGAATTATTAACATGACTGTGTTAATAGTGACATGTCAATAATGACTGCGTTAATAACATGACTGTATATTTGTGTCAATTCAATGTAAATACAATTTTTATGAGGAATGAAATCTGTGTATTCAAATAACTGCATATTCGATATATTAGGAAAATATTATACTTGAATACTTAACTATTCATAACATCTATTATTTAACTATTGCTAAAAGAAGTACACCAGTTCAATTACTATGACGTAATGAAAAGTCTTTAAAGCATTCATAGAGTCCTTTTAACTTTTGCTTGCGACAATCAATAAACTAAAATGAATGGATATATAACATTTTTGTCAATTCTAACTAGTGAAATGTGAAATAAAACAAATCCAAATCCCTGGTTCATTTTTTATCGTCGGTAGACAGCCTGCGAGGTATCTGAGTACGAAGATGCGGAAAAATAAGAACAACCATTTTGATCTTTTATTTAGTTTGCCTTTAATTTTTATTCTTTCTTTAGTGGAGGGACCCAAAAGGACAATAATGTAATTAAAGGAAACATTTCTGCAAAGTGTTAAGCCATGGTATAACAAAGGCTTTTGTTCTGTGTCGAGTACTGTACGTGAGCACACAATGACGTCGAATTACACAAAGGCAGGATTCAAAGGTTGTTAATGACTGTATTCACAACTGTAATGATACAAAGGAATGGGTGCTGATGTAGCAAGGCATTCGGAATTTAAAATTGGAAGCAAAAGAGTTATTGTTGTGATAGCACTAGACGCTAAGGGACGTCACCCCATAAAGTATGTGTTCACGGGCTAATGAGTGCCAGAAAAAGGATCCGATAGATACAAGTCATTGGGAAGGAAAGATTTTGAATCGGGATGAAAATAATTGAATGTACATCCCTATCGTGGCTGATAAGGGTCCTATGAATTGTGAAAGGTAATGAAATGTAAGGAGAGAGATGCGGGAGGGTGTGAAGAAATTAATGGAGGTAATGTTCGAGAAAAGTGATTGCTAACAAATCAAAATA
This sequence comes from Lepisma saccharinum, assembly GCA_022664845.1. Taxonomy (NCBI): domain Eukaryota; kingdom Metazoa; phylum Arthropoda; class Insecta; order Zygentoma; family Lepismatidae; genus Lepisma; species Lepisma saccharinum. The sequence continues at coordinate 37,577 of JAGDQP010006845.1, read as the reverse complement.
TAGAACTGGTTCAGATCCCGAAGTACATAACAGAGCTGGAGATGGAAACTTTAGATGAGAAGATGCAATAATGCGAAATGGGACAAACTGGAGGTGAGAAAGACCTGTCTTAGCTCGCGAGAAGAAGAAAGATCGAGAAGGAAAATGACGTTACAGATCGAATGATGACATTTGTTTGAGATAGAAGACACTGCTGCAGAGAGGGTACTAATAGCCACGACGGAAAAGACACGAAATAAAATAGCAGTACAACGCCTGGTGTCGAACCTGAGTGTTAGCGCGTACCAGGCGAGTGAAAATGCACTTGTTTATACGCACGGAAGAGAATCGGTCACTTACTGGATTGTCCGGTGAATTATGGTATTCCATTACTGTCCCCCTGCATTCCACCCTTTCACTACAGGAATCTCATGCGGTTTGCTGAACGAAGTGTAAATAATGCCTGGAAAGAAGGTGTGTGATCATGGTTCCCGTGACTACAGATTCAGATGTGTGTACCAGGTGTGTAAATATGAAACCAGAATCTGTGCATAGACGGCGTTAGCTGTCACTGCGGTTACCGTAAAATTGCATCCTTGGCGCCACTTGCTCCTTTTGACTGCTGATAACGATTTGCAACTCACAACCAGACAAGTTTCATGTCATAGTGTAGTGCTTAATAGCGTTGAACATGGCCCAATTTGTACCTGCAAACTACGATGTGCGGACAGCATTGATTTTTTGTTACCATTTGAAGAAAACTGCTGCAGAATCGTATAGCATGCTTGCCGAAGCTTACGGTGATCATGCTCCTGGTAAGTCACAGTACTAGCGTGGTTTAAAAAATTTAAAAGTGGCGATTTTGACGTGAGAAACGAAGAACGTGGAAGACCACCGAAAAAGTTTGCAGCCAGCGAATTGCAAGCTTTGTTGGATGAGGATGACGCTTAAACGCAACAACTCGCGGATAAATTAAATGTGACACGAGAAGCAGTTTCCATACATTTAAAAGTTATGGGCAAGATTCAGAAGGTGGGAAAATGGGTTCCACATGCATTGACTGAACGACAGCAGGAAAACCGAAAAAACACTTGCGAAATTCTGCTCGCCAGGTACAAAAGGAAATCATTTCTCCATCGAATTGTGACTGGTGACGAAAAGTGGATCTATTTCGAGAATCCTAAGCGTAAAAGATCATGGGTAACTTCAGGAGAACCGGCGACATCGACTGCAAGACCAAATCGCTATGGACGGAAGACAGTGCTTTGTGTTTGGTGGGATCAGAAGGGAGTGATCTGCTGGAACCTAGCGAAACCATTAATACCCAACGTTACCGACAACAAATGATCGATTTGCATCAAGCTTTGCGTGAAAAACGACCAGAATGTGACCAAAGACAACATAGTGATTGTGCTTCACGATAATGCATCCTCCCACACAGCAAAACTGGTCAATAAAACGATCGCGCCGTTTGGCTGTGAAATCCTTCCGCATGCAGCTTACTCACCAGACTTGGCGCCTTCCGATTTTCACTTATTTGCATCCATGGGACACGCACTTGCTGATCAGTGCTTTACATCTTACGAAAATATACGAAACTGGCTTGATGACTGGTTTGCAGCACAAGAGGCACATTTTTTTGGTCTAGCATCCACACATTGCCGGAACGATGGCAGAAATGTATCGCTAGCGATGGAAAATACTTCAAATAAAATAGTTCTTAGCATTGTCATCCAATCACTGTGTTTTTTCTGTACATAAATTCAGTTTTCATATTTACGTACCTGGTACTAGTGGTCTTCAGATTGATTCTCACCAAGGGTAACGTTCGTATATCTTATAAGACAAGCATTTTCCTGTCCTGTTAAGCCTATTTGACCCTTGTATCTTGTAAACGAGACTGCTTGATTCATTTTTTTTGGCTTAATTTGCTAAGCCTGCATGAAGTTTTTGCGCTTGCCAAACTAATGTCCTCTGAGACAGGTTAAAACATGTGGGAAAATGAGAACTATTATTTTTACATATTTATATATGATCACATTCCATACATTTTCGATATTTGAAGTCGAATACTTGTCCCCGGTGATTCCGACAAAAGACAAAACACACGCATGGGCAGGGAGTAAACACACACATGAACTTAAAAAGAAAAAAGGAAACAAGTTGTATCTGTACATGATTTCAGAGACAATATATATTTATGGATAAAGCATTGTATTTGGCTTTCGGTAAAGAGCAAAGCATGGATGACAAAAGGACGGAAAGAGGGTTTAGAAGTGACTTTCGAACTGTTTCGTGTTATGTATTATAGAGGTTTAAATCTACGTAATAGAAAGTTACAGATGGTACTTTAACAGAGGAATGCAAAATGTATTTTGGTAAAAGTATGATGGTTGATTTGTATCGTTGTTGGTACTTAATTTCAGATGAAATAATAATAATAGTAATCGAGAGCGATAAGGAAAGCAAGTCGCATGCGCCTTTACATTTTAACAACAGACCAATGACGGATAAGTATTTCGTTTCGTAGAATAAGTTGAATATCTCTTGTAATATAAAACAAGGTAATGAAGCGTAATAACGTGCAATGTTTATAACGATATAAAGTATTTCTAACGATATGAAACAGGTAACTAATGTAATAATAGTAAGTATGGATATGAACTGTTGACAACCTAACGTAAATGAATAACTACTGCACTGGTGCAAGCTAACGTGAATGAATAAATTAATTAAAAGATCAGTAAAATAGCACATTAATAACATCAGAGGTAGTCATATTATGATCGGAAGCGCTTGAAACGTGGATTCATTTAATATCTACGACAATGTTTTGAGTTAGATAAATTATTGGTGCACTATACAGCAGCACAAGTAGATACTAAAGCCATCTACAGATGGATAGTACTCTGAACGTAAATGAACTAAATAAATACGTTATTTAGGGAACTTGTACGGTATTTGAGTTTTTCAGACCTGCTTTAAACATTTGTCTCTCTTCTGATTGCAGCGGAAACATAAATTTAATAACGGGCAATGAGACAGCGTATTTTGATTGGTCAGGAAATCCTATAAAGACGATTAACGACTGAACTTGAACCTAGTTACAGATACAATGTCCGTTTGTAAATATTCCAGTTTAGAAGTGAATGTGGATTATCTTGAATACTTTAGATCATTGGAATCCGAAATATGATTTGACATGTGCAGACTGCTATTATGATGTCCAGGTAGAAATTGGATCCCATGATTTTTCTCGCCTTTCACTGGAAGCCTTGAGAGACTGAGTTCTAGAACCGTAAGATAGTTTCGGTACTTGTAATAAACTTTATGAAATATGTTTAGACATGCTTCCAGATAAAGACATTACAATAGCAAAGTACAGATGCTTATCACAATAATGGAAACACCTGAACGAAAGTGCAACTTACCAGATTAATATGGTGTCGGGACACCTTTCGCCTTTAGAACAGCCTTGATGTGACGTGGGATGGAGGCATAGAGGTCGTGAATGGTAGCAAGTGGAATATTACACCATTCCTCGTGCAGGGCATCGGCCAGTTCTGTGAGAGAGGATGGAGGTGGAAATCGTCGCCGGAGTCGTGTTTCCAAGATGGACCACAGATGTTCAATTATGTTGAGATCTGGGGATTGGGCGGGCCAGGGGAGGTGTTGAACTTCATCCCGATGTTCCTCAAACCACGCTGCAACAACTCCAGCTGTGTGAATGGGTGCATTATCATCCTGGAATATGGCGTCATTGTCCGGGAACAACATCCGGACAATAGGATGCAAGTGGTCTCCTAAAATTGCGACATAATCGTTGGCAGTGATGCGTCCGCGAAGTGTGACCACAGGACCCAATGAAAACCATGATATTGCGGCCCACAGCATCACCGTGCCGCCGCCATGTTTCACAGTTGGGCGGAGACACTGCAGATCATACGCTTCTTTGGGCGTTCTCCACACAAACACGGCCCGTGGTTTGGAATAGGGTGAATGGTGACTCATCCGACCATACCACACGTTTCCAGTCGTCAACGGTCCAAGTTGCATGGTCGCGGCACTATTTGCGGCGTGCTAAAGCGTTCTGGTCCCTGATGGGAGGTTTGGCCCGTGCAACACGACCCCGTAAGTTCATGTCATGTAATTCGCGGCGGACTGTGATTGTCGAAACAGGTTGGGGGAGGTGCTGATTGAGTTCCTCCGTCACTTGCGCCGCAGTGGCACGACGGTTCCGCGTGACAATGCGCTTTAATACCCGGCGTGCCCTGTCACTGATGCTTTTCTTCCGCCCACTGTTCCGCTTCCCCGATGTGGTTTTCCCGTGTGTTGTGTAGGCCGTCATCACCTTCGACACTGTCCCTGGCGACACACCTAACGCACTAGCCACTGCCGTCACACTCACTCCACATAACCGCGCACCAACAATTTGCCCTCTTTGAAACTCTGAGAGGTATCCCATTTTACACTACCCCCGTCTGCTGCAGCCACTGCACACTCCTGTTCCACGACGCCTGACGTAGTATGGAGACCGACCTAACACACCACCACCAGCAGTCCGGCGCTGCGGTCGCCACGACACCACTGCCAACCCATACATCTGACGTGTTGCCAACTACAGGTGTTTCCATTATTCTGATAAGCATCTGTATATGAACATATATATGGAAATAATAACAAATGATCAGTACCTAGAAATAATATACTTTTGGCTGTGGACAAAGGACTATTTACAAGGCGCATCGCTTTGTTGTTTGGAACATGAAAAAATAAAAAGAAGAGATTCGATGGGAGAAAGTTTTTATTGAGCAATAGACTCAAACCATTTTAACAAAAATTCATAGCTTGCTATTTGTTTTGGATATCACATATACCTGACCCTCATTGCTTTGTTTAAAACATTTACGAGACAAGTTATACACAACAGTCAAGTGCTATAACCAATTGTAATTGCAAACAAATAGTACAAAACAAGAATTATACACAAAAATAAACTCATACGAAGTACTGTAGTCTAACTTTTAATATAAATGTTCTTCACGATTGATAGAGTACAAGAACATTGTAATAAAAAGTCATCTCAAAATAAATTTGTACTCAAACTTACACAATACATATTTGTTTTCATAGAATGAAACAGCGATTTATAAAAAAAACGCAACACAACTCTTGCAAAGCAATGTTGTCTGGCTTGTAAGATACATTTGTGTCCTTTCCTTAATGAAAGAACATTGTAATAAACAAAGACAACTCGTACAAATTATGCAGATTGAAAGAAACAGTGCCGTTATAATAATGTTGTCTAACTTGTGGGACATATTTTTTCTTTTGCTAGAATAAAAGAACTTTGTATTATAGAGGCGAACTCATAAAAAATATTGTATTGAATAAAACAGCGTTGTGTGAAATAGTGTAACCTACATTGTAGGATACAGCCCCATTGGTTTGTGAGGCATTACTAACAAACAGAACTGTACAAGTTGTTTGTTACACAAATTCACTGGCGTGTAAAAAAGTTAATGAACTTGATTTTAGAAAAACAGATTTCCCATTTTGTTAAAAGTGATATCGAGAAGTAAGTTGGAGTGATAATTTGTTTTAGAATGTATATAAATAAAATTCAATGCAGATCAGATTCTAAGTATACTTTTATTTTGTTTTGTTTAACTACTACGGAAGCCATTTGGAACCGTCAGCGTACGAGTTATATGACTGCCACTTTTACGGGCATGGTTGTATTAGAAATCAGCCTTTATACAGGGAATGGCGTAGCTTAAATAACCGATTTGACGAAATCATCACAAGAGAGGAACCTTTACAAAACTTGAAGTCAAAGTATGGGAATCTGAATGGCAAAAACAAATCAAAACATCTCTGGAAATTCAAGCTTTTCTTCAAGATCATTGTTCTAATATTGAAGAAACATTACGTCCTAAAGATGGATTTTAAGCCGGGCGTACTGAGTGCTTTCGTGCTCTGTACAAATTCTCGGAAACTGAAACAATAAAATATGCATATTATACGTCATTATATCCGTGAGTTATGGCTACAAAGCCACTTCCAGTTGGTCCTGTAACCATCCATAAGGGAAGAGATATGCTAGATCCACGTCAATTCATGATCTACCCTTTGCAAAGATAAGATAAAAGATAAAATGAATTGTATGGGCGGTAACAGCACTATGGCTTACGCCCGTCCCGATACGGGGGAAGCCCCTTATCTTTGTCACTTCTAAAAATAGCTGTTAATTAAAATAAAAGTATATAAAAGATGAAGATGTAAAAGGTCTTCACAATCACCCCACTGGTGTAAATGGCCAGAATAAAAACCAAGCCTGTAAACGGGCCTTTACAAATAAAACAAAACTACACTATAAAACTTAATGGAAGCCTGTAAATGGGACTTCACAAGATAAAACAAAACTACACTATAAAAATTAACAGCAAAGGAGCATAATCTTATAAAGTAAACGGAAATCATAAAAATCTTCAAAAACAAGTAAAAGATTACCGTTTAAGTTTAGGTTTATACCTATTTTTGCCTCTCCTTCCAACGAGATTAAAATCCATATCCATCAGGGGGTCCTCAACCATGTCGGAGGACAAAGATGAACTTGGTTGATGGATAGTATCTACAGACTCGTCCTGAGCTAATTGTGCAGCCAAAACGTTCGTCAGAGTCTTAATGCTCGTAGCGAGAGGTGAAGTTCGAGCTAATTTGGAGACCTTATAGGGACTAAAAGTAGGCTTAAACCGTGGAGCTCTAGAGCTCTTCACAGGTGTTTTTTGTCCCTGACTCTCCGGCGGCATATTGCTAGGAGTCTCCGATTCTGTGGGCGGCTTCGGAGTGTCGTCATGCACAACACACGCTGTTTGTGTAGATACGTTAACTGTCTGGGTACCAACCGAGACAGTTTTAACTGCGAGTCTGGCTACAACATGGGAAAACGCACCAGAGGGAAGGGTGCGCTGAGACTCTTTTACGCGACGTTTTGCATCGCCAGCAGATATTTTCTCAATAACCATCAGCTCTCTAATACGTTTCTCTTCTTTAAATACTGGACAGTCACGCGACCAGGCCGTGTGATCACCCTTGCAATTAATACACTGAGGTTTCAGTGATGTGCAAGGATCCGCACCATGGCTACTGGTTCCGCAAATTGCACAAACAGCAGAGGTCGCCTTACACGACGTGCTGGTGTGTCCGTAGTGCTGACATTTAAAGCAGCGGAGCGGACTGGGTATATACGGACGGACAGGTAAGCAATAGAATGCTGCCTTCACGTCCTTGGGGAGCTGTGGCATGGCGAACGTCAGAATTAA
>JAGDQP010006845.1:14755-29873 GCA_022664845.1 Lepisma saccharinum | reverse complement strand
TAGCCGTAAATGCCCACACTTCTCCGTCTTCGTTCTGAGGAGCCAACGAGGCTGCCGGGTACTACCCTCATCACCCTTGTCAGCAAGCTGGAAATCGAGGCGAAGTCCAATGACTTGGCGTCGAAATCACTTGTACTCCCGACTGATGGATACTTGGGACACCCACTCCCCCGAGTGTTGGCGAGACCAAAGGTCCGAAGAGCTCCCCAATGGCGCAATTCCCAGTCTCAACGAGCTAGACCATCCAAGAATCTGCTGCTAAGAACTAGGCGCTATCCAATGGTTCCGCCCCCTTTCCCCTGAGCCCAGGGGCCATCGTCAATGCAAGTACATCCTGTCACATCCGTGGTCATTGCGCGGAGGCACAACTCACAGCAAAAGAGGAGATGAAATGATGATCATCTGTGGATGAAAATGAGGTGAATGTGAATGGAACTCCTCTGTGCTGGTCCTCCTTTCAAGCAGCGTAGGTGTTTAGCTGCGAGGGCTGATTGCAGCCAGCAAATGCCAGCTGGACGATGGGGTCGCCAATTCCCTACGCCGTATACGAGCAGCGATGGTCTGCTGCTCGGGCTATGTGATGATGCATCACGTTGCGGCCCGTAGGCCTGCGATGAGGTCGCCAATCCCCTACGCTAGTGGGAAGTAAAAATTCTCAATAGAGAAGCACTTTGGCCCTGCTATTGGACTTCCCATAGGCAGCAACGATGTTAGCAGCTGCCAGGGCTGATTGCAGCCAGTAAAACTGACTGGGCGATGGGGGCGCCACTTCCCGACGCCGGCTACCCTTTGCAAAGTTTTACCTCCTACTGATCTAGCCATTCCACTATTCCCTTATAATGTTCATAACAGACTTATCTGGTCTTTGTAGACCTTGGATGAAGAAATTACATACAGGAGGCTGTACCCATACAAACGAACAACGTTCCGTCAAAGGTCTCTCTTGCATTTCCGAGATCCATGCCTGATAAGAAAAATAAAGGCTATATGATTCTCCATGTTTGCGAAATCTCGGAAATTGAGATGACAAAGTTTTTTTTTTAAACCTTATGTGAATACGTTTCTCAAAATGAAACAAGAAAGCTCTGGATTTCCTGAGGATTGTCTCACTGAAGAAGATAGGCATCAGTATATTACTGATTATTTTCATCACGAGGAAATTCGATTGAAGTATGATAATATAGAAAAAAGAAATGAGGGGCTACGATACATTTCAATACTATTTTTTTTAAACTCTTATTCGGGGAGTGGGGACAAAGATGTGACCAGCCCAAAACAAAGGTTGTCAACACAACAATTTAATGAAATCGCCAATTCTTCACACTCAGAAATGCAACATGTTGTCCTTATGTGCGATAATCTTCTTGTTTCATATAGTCATTCTGAAAAGGAAAACACACCCTATACATTCAATAATGTCGTCATTGCTGCCTTGATTTCATCGTGGGTGCGATTGAGTTTATATAAAGCCATGAATACAGTTGGTATTGAACGTCTCTTGTATTGTGATACTGAAAGCATTATACATGTTAGGCATTGTGACGAAGCACCTTTGCTACCTATAGGTGGTTACCTCGGTCAATTAAAGATTAAATTCCTCCAGGCTGGTAAGTGCCTTTTCTGGAGCTAGCCCTAAACATTCCACTTATCAGCTAGAGAAATAGATGCAGGCAAACTTGAACATGTGATTAAAATTCCAGGGATTACCTTGAATCAACGAAGTTTTGAGCATATATGTGATTTAATAATGCAAAAATATGAAAATAAACAAATCTTTACTCCAAATCATATTCTTAGAAAACTAGAATATCCTGTCGTGTGCAAAGCACAAACAAAAAGACATGCTGCTGTCCAACATCAGAAACGTCAGAGATTAAATCCGTCCAGTACTGAACATTATTTGACGGTTCCAAATGGCTTCCGTAGTAGTAGTAGTTAAACAAAACAAAATAAATCAATACTTGGAATCTGTTCTGCATTGAATTTTATTTATATACATTCTAAAACAAATTATCACTCCAACTTACTTCTCGATATCACTTTTAACAAAATGGGAAATCTGTTTTTCTAAAATCAAGTTCATTAAAACTTTTTACACGCCAGTGAATTTGTGTAACAAACAACTTGTACAGTTCTGTTTGTTAGTAATGCCTCACAAACCAATGGGGCTGTATCCTACAATGTACACTGTAGGTTACACTATTTCACACAACGCTGTTTTATTCAATACAATATTTTTTATGAGTTCGCCTCTATAATACAAAGTTCTTTTATTCTAGCAAAAGAAAAAATATATCCTACAACATTATTTTAAACAGCAATGTTTCCATCAATCTGCACAATTTCTATGAGTTGTCTTTGTTTATTTCAATGTTCTTTCATTTGAGGAAAAGAAAAATGTATCCTACACGTTAGACAACATTGCTTTGCAAGAGTTATGTTATGTTTTTTATAAATCAATGTTTATTCTATGAAAACAAATATGTATCGTGTAAGTTTGAATACAACGATTTTTAACAAATGACTTTTTATTACTCTTGATCATTCTTGATTTGTATTACTTGTTTACAATTACAATTGGTTATAGCACTTGACTGTTGTGTATAACTTGTCTCGTAAATGTTTTAAACAAAGCAATAGGGCTCAGTTATATGTTATATCCAAAACAAATAGCAAACTATAATTTTTTTGTTAAAATGTTTGACTCTATTGCGCAATGAAAACTTTCTCCCATCAAATCTCTGCTTTCTATTTTTTTCGTCTTCCAAACAAAGCAAAGCACCATGTAAATAGTCCTTTGTCCACAGCCAAAAGTATATTGTTTCTATGTACTGACCATTTGTTATTATTTCCATATATGTGTTCATAAACTTTGCTATTGTAATATCTTTATCTGGATGCATGCCTAAACATATTTCATAAAATTTATTACAAGTACCGAAACAAGCTAACGGTTCTAAAACTCCGTTTTTCAAGGCTTGCAGTGAAAGGTGAGTACAATCATGGTATCCAATGTCTGTCGGGACATCATAAATGCAACCTACATATGTCAGAGCATATTTCGGGTTCCAATGAATGGTCCACACTCACTTCTAAACTGGAACATTTACAAACGGACATTGTATCTGTAACTAGGTTCAAGTTCAGTCGTTAATCGTCTTTATAGGATTTCCTGACCAATCAAAATACGCTGTCTCATTGCCCGTTATACAATTTATGTTTCCGCTGCAATCAGAAGAGAGACAAATGTTTAAAGCAGGTCTGAAAACTCAAATACCGTACAAGTTCCCTAAATAACGTATTTATTTAGTTCATTTACGTTCACAGTACTATCCATCTGTAGATGGCTTTAGTACCTACTTGTGCTGCTGTATAGTGCACCAATAATTTATCTAACTCAAAACATTGTCGTAGATATTAAATGAATCCACGTTTCAAACGCTTCCGATCATAATATGACTACCTCTGATGTTATTAATGTGCTATTTTACTGATCTTTAATTTAAATATCCTACCAGTGCAATAGTTATTCATTTACGTTAGGTTGTCAACCATTCATATCCATACTTACTATTATTACATCAGTTACCTGTTTCATATTACAAGAAAAGATTGAACTACTTCAATCGAAAACCTAGTAGTAATACTTTATATCGTTAGAACCATTGAACGTCATTACGCTTCATTACCTTGTTTCATATTACAAGAGATATTCAACTTATTCTATGAAAATGTACTTGCAGTGTCTCTTGTTCATCTTTCCCCATGTGCATTAAAACGTTTTGTGTGTGTCCTGTATTGAACTTTTGTCTGATTTGTACAAAAAGTATGTTTAGATTAATGTCTGTTTTCCCTATATTTGAATAACCTATGAAATTACATATTCACGTATTATGTTCATCTATACATGTTCTATTTGATTTCTCTACATCCCTATATCCAGATTGCATGTCATATTTAAACAAGTTCTTACATATTCGATCATAAGAATACAATGTAACTCAATAAAGGCATTGAACTTCAGTTTATTTTTTGCTCACCATATTCTTTTATAGTTCATAGGTTTAAGACCGCGAATTATATTTCACGCTTCTTTTTAGTTTAACTAGTTTTTCATTACGATCTTGTTTATGACTTCCTCCATACGGGTATCTGGTGTTTTTATAATACGTCTGCACTGAAACTACAAACTATCTCTGCTCTCCAGGACAATCAATCCATAAATATATTCAACAATATTTACAACTATTTACCCGTCATAGGTCTGTTGTTAAAATGTAAAGGCGCATGCGACTTGCTTTTCTTATCCCTTTGATCGATTACTATTATTATTATTTCACCTGAAATCAAGTACCAATAACGATATAAATCAACCATCATACTATTTACTAAAGAATATTTTGCATTCCTCTGTTAAAATACCATCTGTAACTTTTTATTACGTAGATCTAAAACGTCTATAATACGTAATACGAAACAGTCCTCAAAGTCACCTCTAAACCCCTTTTTCGTCGTTATCATCCATGCTTTGCTCTTTAACGAAAGCAAAATAAAATTCATTTTATCCATAAATATATAGTGACTCTGAAAACATGTACATATAAAACTTGTTTCCTTTTTTCTTTTTATATTCATTTGTGTCTACTGTCTATGCGTGTGTTTTGTCTCCTGGCAGAATCAGCGAGGACAAGTATCCGACTTCAAGTATCGAAAAAGTATGGTATGTGATCATATATTATGTAAAAAATAAAGGCACTCATTGTTCCACATCAGCGTTTTAACCTGTTCAAAATGACATTTACTTTGGCAAGTGCAACATCTTCATGCAGGATTGGCACAACAAACCACAAAAATTGAATCAAGCAGTCTCGTTTACAAGATACATGGGTCAAATAGACTTAATAGGACAGGAAAATGTACTTCTTATGAACTATACAAACGGTCCCTTGGTTGGAATCAATCTGAAGACCACTGGTACACTCACCTGAATCTGTAGTTACGGAGACCATGACATGACACGCCTCCTTTCCAAACGTTAGTTACACTTCGTTCACCAAATTACAGGAGATGCCTGTACTGAAATGATGAAATCAAGGGGCCCAGCAATAGAATAACACCATGCACCGGAAAATCCAGTAAGTGACCGATTCTCTACCGTGCGTAAAAACAAGAGCTTTTTCGAATTTTCATTCACCTCGTACGTGCTAACACATAGGTTCGACGCCAGACTATAGCGCTGCTATTTTATTTCGTATCTATCTCGCGGTGACTATTAGTACTCTCTCTATAACTGTCTTCTATCTCAGACAAATGTCATAATTCAGTCTTTAAAGTCATTTTCCTTATCGGTCTTTTTTCTTCTCGCTGACTAAGACAGGTCTTTCTCACTCCCAACTTTTCCATTCAATTCTATTGTATTGTGACATCTAAGATTTTCATCTCCAGCTCTGCTATGTACATCGGGATCCGGCCAGTTCCGGATCTTCATTTCATAGCAATCATTTTCCTCGAACAATACCTCCATGCATTTCTTCCCACCCTCCTGCATCTCTCTCCTTCCTTTATCTCATTGCCTTTCACAATTTATAGGACCCTTATCAGCCACGATAGGGATGTACATTCAATTATTTTCATCCCGATTCAAACTCTTTCCTACCCAATAACTTGCATCTATCGCGTCCTTTGTCCGTCACTCATTAGGTCGTGAATACACACATTATGAGGTAGCTTCCACTTGACGTTTGTCAGTCTTGCCTTTGTGTAATTCGACGTCATTGTGTTCTTACCTACAGTACTCGACACAGAACAAAAGCCTTTGTTATACCATGGCTTAGCACTTTGCGAAAATGTTTCCTTTAACTATATTATTGTCCTGTTATGTCCTTCGACTAAAGAAAGAATAAGAATTAAAGGCAAAGAAATAAAAGGTAAAAATGATTGTTCTTATTTTTCCGCATCCTCGTACTCAGATACCTCGCAGGCTGCCTACCGACGAGAAAAATGGAGCAAGGATTTGTTTTCTTCCACATTTTTTGCACTTCTAGTTAGAATTGACAAAAATGTTACATATCCATTCATTTTAGTTTATGCCGAGTTGACTGATGAAATAAATAGAATATATAAAATGGCGTGGAGTTTGTTTGAAAGACTACACTTTATTTTCGGAAGCAAACTAACAACGTGTCTGAAGCGTAAATTTTATAATCAATGTGTCTTACCTGTGATGATGTACGGCTGTGAAACTTGGACATTGAATGCGCAAACGACTCAAAGATTGAGAGTCACACAAAGAGCAATGGAGAGATGCATGCTAGGAGTAACCAGAAGGGACAGGAAGACAAATGAACGGATTCACGCACAAACAAAGTTAGAGGATATAATTAAGACTGCGAAGATGATGAAGTGGAGATGGACCGGTCACATAGCTAGACGAACAGATGGAAGATGGATGACAAGTGTACTACATTGGATTTAAAGAGAAACGAAACGACCAAGACGACGTCGAAATGCACGATGGGCAAATGAAATCAACAGTTTTTCAGGAGCTACATGGATAAGGATTGCAGCATACCGAAATATGTGGAAAGAAAAGGGGAAAGCCTTCATTTAATAACAGTGAACATAAAAAGGCTGAATATGATGATGGTGATGTAGCCTTTATATTTAGAAATATCACTGAAGTTATATTTATCAATCAAGGTGGTTTTAATCACTCACACTCAGTGCCGTAGCCAAGGGGAGGGCACCCGGGTACGTGCCTCCCCCACCAGTTATGACTCGGGCTATTTTTTATTTGCTGGGCACAGCATTTTTTCAAGCGATTCATTACTTTTTCGAAACAATCATTCATTAACATGTACAGAATTTTTACATTTTTCTGTTGATTATTAATAAAGTATACATAACTAAGTTTCTACATTCTTTATTGATCAACTTGAAAAATAATTAAATCTTTCCTTTATACAGTGACCTGTAGGCAGTGCTAATTTGTCCTATTATCTTGTCTTTTGTCCCGAATGGAAGTTATTGTAATGGCTGGTATTCAATTCTAGTAATAGGCTCCTTCTTCAAAGCTATATTGTGTGCCGGGATGTCGGAACAAGGGGACTTTGCCCACTAAGCATTTGCGAGCAATGCAATCTTATATGTTAAATATGTAAGTAAGAAAGCTATTTTGACTTTGCTCCCCCAATCGAAAAGTTACTCCCTGTGTGGCGAAAACCTAGTCCCTATAATGATGGTGTAGGAGGAATAAATATAGTCAAAGCAGAATTCGAAATGTGGCAAAATAAGGGGGAAATGTGCCTGCAAAGAGTGTTCCGTACATCTGTTGATGGTTTGATTCATTGCTCAGAAGAACTGTACCTGAATATCTACAAGCTGTTCCAGATTCTTGTGACCTACCTATAAAAACCAGGGCCGTATTTACCACTAGGGGCGCAGTTTACAACGAGAAATTAGAATCGCTATTTAAAATGCGAGACGAAAAACATACTTAGCAAAAAGCATTAAGGACCATGTAGGGAGAGCGCCAAACACCATCACCTTTGAACCTGGCATCCCCTCGCAGATAATTTACTTCAGGTAATTTAAAGTTAGGTTAATTTACATTAGAAATAGTACAAGCATTAGTGCTTATATTAGCAATATTATTTATTCCTATTTTTTGCCTTTGTACACACCAATAATCATTTTAGTCAATGCTACATATAGAGCGTGGTAGTGACTTATACCCCTGCCAATGAACAGGTGCTCTGTGTTGAAGCACTCTATTTGCATGAAGTCGTAATTTACGCTAAATTTTGCATATAGCGCAGCTACCGTGCGTTCGAATTCTACTGCCGACCGTCCTGACTGATGTTTTCCAGAGTTCCTTCAGTTTCACCACACGAACGACAGGATTGTACCCTAACTAAGATATCGTCCGCTACCCTCTCATACCATATCCAGATCTGATCCAAAGATGGCTAAAGACCTTAAAAATGTAAAAAAAATAGCCTAACCTGTCTTTTGTAACAGCAGAAACAAGTCTTATTTTTCTTCCTAACTTGATCTTATATCTTCAAAAGATAAATATTCCCGGAGATGGTTTTTAACATTTAAAAAAGTGCCCAGATACTCAACGTAGCGAATGAGTTTGTAGTGCCGCTTTTGCCCATTCCTAGAGGTTACTTTGATGTTGCTTTTTATTTTAGAGTAGTTCACATCCTTTCATGATCTGGATGTCAAGAAGACTAGTTAACGTTTGCATTATTCGCTTACGTTTACATGTAGCTTTACTGTCTGACCACGGAATTTTATCAGTCAAGGGAATATTTCATATTTGTAGAGTAACTTTCTGGTTCGGGGGTTTGAGGACCCCTGGTCTATAGGACAGACATTCAATTACTATCTTAGACTTCAAAGGTAATCAAAATTTTAATCATCTTGCGAACATCTTTGATCTTTGTGTTCTTTTGCAAAATAAATAAAAATCAGCTTTCTCTGATACAAAAATAGAAACAAGAATTTTAATGTAAAAAATATTTGTCAGGTATGTACAAATATGAAATACAAGGTAACCACAAAGGTTTTGCCGTTCTAGAGCAGTGATAAACAAGTACGTACTTTTAGGTTTCGAAGTAAGCTCCATCAGCATCCAACACCTTTTGCCAACGTTCCTGCAGCTGCAAAATACCCTGGTGATAAAAGTCGGCGGTCTGCGAGGCAAAGAAGTCCGTGGGTGCGTTCCGCAGGTCTCCCTCATGGGCGAAGAATCTCCCACGGAGGTGGTTGTCGAGGGAATTAAACACGTGGTAATCCGTTGGCACAAGGTCCGGTGAATATGGTGCATGGCACAGTGTCTCGCAACCAAGTTGCTGAAGGGTCTCCTGGGTCCTCTTTGCCACATGTAGCTTGAAACTGTCGTGGAAGAACAGCATACTATTGCGATTCACCAATGTCGACTCCTTCTGCAGCAATTTACTGTGCACGCTTTGCAACTGCTGTGAATAGAGGTCAGCAGTGATGGTCTGAACAGGTGGAAGAAGCTCGTAATGCACCACTTGGCGACAAGTCCACCATACGGAGAACATAACCTTTCGTGGGTACAGAGGTAGTCTTGAAGTGTGAAAAACAGGGTCACATGGTGACAACCAATGTCTGGTACGCTTGGGAGTTTCATAGAGGACCCAATTTTCGTCATCAGTGAACAAGCGATCGAATATGGGTGTTTTCAGGTGCCGAGTGAGCAAGGACAAACAGGCTGTCACTCGTTGTTCCTTGTTGACCGCCGACAATGTGTGGGGTACCCACTTGCTTAACCTGTATGACTTCCCTATCCCATGCAGGTGCAGTCTGACTGTTTCAGCGGAAACATGGGACCTTTCTGTAAGTTCATAACACGTTAGACCACTGTCCTTCTCGATAGCTGCTTTCTGGGCCTCGTCATCCAACACATGTGGTCGTCCACTGCGAGGTTCATCACCAAGGCTACGAGTTCTGGAACCAATGCCTGGCGGTGCGTTCGTACATGGCCTTCTCACCAACTGCCTGGCATATGCGGCAGCTGACAGGCTCACTTGAAAGTGATACAACAAACACGCGAACAACCGACAAGCTGCTTCGATACATCCATTTCTGTTTTACACTGGACGAGCTATGACTGCTGTGTGTGATCACCGTGCCTGTATTACTAAATGTCGATGGTCAGACTAACTCCCGATCGCTTGGCAGGCACGTGCATCATTTCGTTTCCTCTCTGTGAGCGCATGATTAATGGGACGTAAAAAACGGCAAAAACCTTTTTGGTTACCTTGTATTATTAAATATTTTTTAGTTCACAGCAGGTTTTAAAACCCGAAGAAGCACGCAGCAGGCTATTAGAATTGTCTATTCAGGTTCTCTAAGAACAGTTCCTCCGGAGAATATACAAGAAAAACAAGCAACAAGAAGAACTCACACAAAAGTAGAAGTAGACTTGCACTAAGAAATATATCTTTCAAACTGCTGTTTCTATGCAATTATTGTTTACCGTTAATACCGTAATTGTGTGTTTCTAATACAATATATAGATTAGGAAACTATATACAGCGGGTAAAAATGTATTTGGACAAGTTCAACAAAGAGGAAGAACAGATTGTATCACACGTAAATCATGGTCCATTTCGAAATCTCTTACCCTTTTATGATAATTTGGATGCCGTAGATAGAATACTGTAGAACGAACTACCACTCACTACAACTGTAAGGTAACAGGCAACGAAACAGTGATGACTACGTAAATTCATGGCAAAAAAAAGTATTTGGCCAACCCCATACTACTATCGAAAGAAATGTTCTAGGTATCTTTTGTGTACAAGAGCAGGCTACGTAGTGTAAAGCAATCCACACCGTGTCAGGCAAGCAAAGCTTGTTGGAAAACCATGCTTTACCGTTGAATACATCATGAAGAAACAGAAAACCCAATTATTGCGGAATAGAAACCGTTCTGGCCAACCAAGAAAATTAACTGCCCGGACTGAAACCTACATTCTTCATTCTGTGAACAAAACTCAAAGAATTAGTGCTAAAGATTTGGCTGCTTCACTCGCCGAGGATATGTAAGTTAATGTTACATCTCAAATAATAAAAAATTCATTGAAAAGATTGGGATTTAGAAGATATGTATTCAGGGTATGAATACTAGCCACTCCATTAGTAATTATAGAACCCAAAGTCATAACCGATACCATATCGAAATATCTTGCTATTTTATGATAATTTGGATACTATAGATAGAACTACCACTTTATACAACTGTAAGGTAACAGGCAACGAAACAGTGACGACTACGTAAATTCATTGCAAAAAATATTTGGACAACCCCATACTACTATCGAAAGAAATGTTCTAGGTATCCTTTTGTGTACAAGAGCACATTCTACGTAGTGTATTGAAGCAACCCACATCGCATCATGCAAGCCAAGCTTGTTGGAAAGCCATGCTTTACCGTTGGATACATCATAAAGAAACAGAAAAACGCAATTATTGCGGAATAGAATCCGTTGTGGCCAACCATGAAAACTAACTGCCCGGAATGAAACCTACATTCTTCATTCTGTGAACAAAACTCAAAAAATTAATGCTAAAGATTTGGCTACACCACTCGCCTAGGATATGTAAGTTAATGCCACACCACAAGCAATCCAAAAATTCATTGAAAAGATTGGGATTTAGAATATGTGTATTCAGGGTATGAATACTGGCCACTCCATTAGTAATTACACAAGTCCAAATCATAACGACCCTCCAATAGTTTTACCAGTTGAAGCAATGTTCTGCTTTCTGAAAGCTTCATTCTCCTTTCGCCACACGTCCTGATATCCATCACTACAATACAAGTTAATCTTAGTCTCATCCTAGAAAAATATCTTTTTCCAAAATTCCAGGCACTCTCATTGATATTTCTTGGAAAATTAGAACTTCTTTCTGCTTTCTTCTGATATATATGTTTTGTTTCTGGCTACACATCTTCTGAATCCCAATCTTCTTTGTTTATATGTACATATCTGTAACATTAGCTTGCATATCCTAGGCAAGTGAAGTAGCCAAATCTTTAGCACTAATTTTTTGAGTTTTGTTCACAGGTTGAAGAATGTAGGTTTCATTCCAGGCAGTTAGTTTCCTTAGGTGACCAGAATGAATCCCCTTACTTGTTCTGTTTTAGGTTTCTTTATGATGTATCCAACGGTAGAGCATGGTTTCCAACAAGCTTGGCTATATCTCAGTACCTTTTAACTAACGCACGTAATTTGAAAGTAAATTGAGTAGTTACAATGTTGTTCAACTCACTTTGTTCCCCATGCTTCTTCTTTGTGCCTCACACGATGTGGATTGCTTCAATACACCACGCAGAGTGCCCTTGCACACAAAAGGATACCTAAAACACTTCTTTCAAGAGTAGTATTGGGTTGTCCAAATACTTTTTGCCATAAATTTACGTAGTTGTCACTCTTTCTTTGCCTGTTACCTTACATGTGTATCGAGTACTAGTTATTTCTATAGTATCCTATCTAAAGTATCCAAATTACCATAAAAGGGCAAAAGATTTCGAAATGGGCCACATTTTGCGTGTGATACAGTCTGTTGTTCCCCTTTGTTGAACTTGTCCAAATAATCTTTTTCTCACTGTCGGTAAACTTTACTTTATATGGGGTAGTCTAGTAACTTTGGACTTCGGCCCGTCACGATTCGCTCTTTAGCCATTAAAATCCGCACCCATGCCGGGACTCGAACCCGAGACCTTCGAGTCGTTGGCCCACCACCGAAACCGCACGGCTACCTGGCCAGCCTATGCCAGTCGAGATCGAGAATTAAAAGAAAAACAACATTTGTCCAATAAAGCAGTAGCACGGCAGAAGGGTGAGCCGGACAGAAATAGAACCACATTTGGAAAAGTTGAGTAACTCCTCTGCATAGACTAACATTAGTTTATGTTATTTCCTAAGTTTATTTTCTAGTAACAGCAGAAACTTTGTTCTTATTAGAACATAATATGCTTTAGTGATTTTTTTTAACGTCATACAAACATAGTTAAATTCTGTAATAGGGGAAGCCTTCATAATGATTATATATAAACTATTATGTGTGTTTTTTATGAATATACAATATTTGGCAACATCTGGATTGAATTTGTATTAAGATCATATGTGCCTTCTTAGACCCTTATCTGGCAACAAAACACATATCTGAATGGGGGAATCGGCCCCCAAAGTTACACAGAAATCGGCGCCCTTGTCTACTGCCATGCCCAAATATATCCCACATACCTGTAAGGCAGTTATACTGCATTCTCTAATTAGAATTTAAATATGCACACAGAGGTCATCTGCCTCTAATCTTCATTGTATCCGACTAAAGCTTCTCTCTCCAGTAGTATTCCTCTCATTTTCTTACAGAAACTAGCTCCAGTCCTGGGTGTCCCTGTTACTACAAGTATTCACCAAGAAAGACCCAAAGATATTCACAAGGAACGCTAACTACTCTTTTACTGTCTTCTCAATAACCTGTGAGAAGATACGACGCTTGTTCAATAGGTCCTTAGAAAACAAATTAATTTAGGATTTTTTTTTTACATCATCTCCTTTTAGCTCGATACACTTTTCCCAGCGTTTCTCAAAGTTTTTTAAGCAGTCCAAAAATTAGGATTTCGAAAGGTCCTCAAAATGGGTATTTGTTTGTGAATCTTTTAAGCCGAGCCATTTGTTTTCAAGTTTGGAAATAGTCACTGGTGGCCAAACCTGATGAATACGGTGGATGTTGTAATAATTTGAACTTTAATTCCATAATTTTCGCAATCAAAACTGCGCATGTGTGCACCTGTGTATTATCTTGATGGGAGAGATTTTTTCTTTGCCAAATGAGGACGCTTTTTCTCGATTTCTCGACGTGCAATTACGACGCATAGTACTCTCCATTTATCCTTTTTCCTTTTTCCCAGTAATCGATGTAGAGGATTCCGTGTGCATCCCAAAAATCGTGGCCATGATCTTGTCGCCCGATTTCACCGTCTTCGCCTTTCGACTGTTCCTTTGTTTCTGGAGTGTAGTAGTGTATCCATGTTTCGTCCACAGTTATGTATCGACGCAGAAACTCGTCAGGATTGGTACGGAAAAGCGCCAAACCAGTCTCCGAATCGATCACACGAGGCATCCATCTTGCAGAGATTATTTTCACACCCAATTTTTCGTGCAAAATTGAAAACACTGTAGCTTGTGATATGCCAGAGGCTTGAACTATTTCGCGCACTTTGATTCGTCGATAACTCAGAA
The DNA here is from genome assembly GCA_022664845.1 of Lepisma saccharinum. NCBI lineage: Eukaryota > Metazoa > Arthropoda > Insecta > Zygentoma > Lepismatidae > Lepisma > Lepisma saccharinum. Next base: position 16,083 of record JAGDQP010006845.1, on the reverse strand, counting down.
CATATAATTTCGGAGGAAGCAGCTTTCACTGGGCATCCCGAACGATGTTCATCATTTGTGGACGTACAGTCATGTTTAAACTCATTTACTCAATTGTAAACAGTCGAAAATAGAAGAGCAGATTTGCCATGAACTTTATCCAACTCGGCTTTGATCGCTTTCCGCGTTAAGCCTTTTAAGTAGAAGTGTTTAATCGCTGCACGGAACTCATTTTTTTCATTTTCTATTCTTTTCTGTATAAACAAAAGTTCGTTGCTATGAAAATGAAACCACGTGATGGATATAGCTAAAACTTTAACAGCAGTCTAGTGAGAGATGACGCTTACTAAGAGCAAACCTGTTTCGATTCTACGCGTACCATCTCTTGGATTTTCTAAGGACTTATTGAACGACACTAGTAATTTCAAAATGTATTCTAGCGCATATTCTTCCCCATTTTTCTTACCATCAGCACGACTTACTCCACGAGAAACAAACCTTGTAGTTCTCTATTAGCACTTTAAAAGGCAAAAACGAACTTGACGGAATTTACTTACAATTTTTAAAATCGTATGATCAGTAAATCACACGCTCCTTATTCACAAAATAACAAAACGATTCAATCATTATTCATTGTTGCTTGAAAGCTTTAGTTTCCTTGTATTTATGCGGAGAGAATTTTCATATCTGGGTCTAACTCAAGCTGACTTCAGGTTCTTTATTGTATTTCTCATAGTAACTCCTTAGGTCCTTTATGCTTTACCCTGAATATGGATGAGAATTGTGACTGTCTCATCGACAACTGCTACATTTTTTTCTCTGTCCCGATAATTGCAAAACCTTTCACACCATATCATCATCTTCCATAGACAAGATTATTTTTCAAAATAGTATGTTTAGAAAACTAGTGTACTGATTGGCAACTTAATCTCAACCCCTCAAAACCTGCAACTATTAAGATTTACTTTAAAAACAAAACTATCATACCATCCTATCATATATGAAACTACCCATGTAGCAACGTAGGTTGGGCCAACAATGGTCGGTCGTTGGAAAGCCACTGTTACGCAGCACTGTTGAGGAACCGCATGTTTGGCCGCTTGGCCTTCTTTCTGCCAACCAACACACCACGAATATTGGCACAACAAAATTGAACATGAATGACATACATTTATAAAATGTTGAAATGCGAAAGCAAGCAAAGGGGAGCAATTCATAAAAAGTATCAAGAAAATGCAATGTTTGTTATGGCATTAATTTCGCAGTTAACTAATCGTTTGTTATTTATTTTGTACTGTCTAATTCAATATCAAAACGTCTTAGCAAAGTTAGAACATTAACAATATTTC
>JAGDQP010006844.1:13246-70144 GCA_022664845.1 Lepisma saccharinum | reverse complement strand
AGCAGAAACTAGAGCTCTGAGGATGACATCATTGACACTAGAATGACTCATGTGTCTACCAGCACTCCTGATACAGGAGAGACCGTGAAGGCCCCGTTGATCCACGAATGCTCCACAGGCCGGACAACGATGAGGTACACAGACGTCTGCTCCTAAACGTAAGGCAACACCAACACGGAAGCTTTCGTTCGAAACATGTAGACCAAGGGGAGGAGAAGGCAAAGCTTGGAGCCAAGCACCGGACTCAGGTGAATACGCTGCTAGTAGCCTGGCTTTATCTTCAAAACAAGTAGCGGATTGTAGTAACTGTGATTGTGTACGTTTGATGATAGGATGGTCCCAAGAAGACTGAGAGCTATTGGCATCCAAAAGAGGAGAATTTAATCTACTTAACGTAGACCATTTTGCTGAACAATCTTGAATAGAGGCGTCCGGGTCGAGGCAAAGGCCCAGTGGAAGGATCGACTCAACGAGACGACGAGAACCATGGAAAGACGCTAAAAAGGACGGAATCGCCAAATCCATGGCCCGACGAATGCCAAGTCCACCTGACCGAACGGGTAGGGTAGCCTGTAACCAAGCCTTGCCACTCAAAGAACAATTAAGGATCGATTCGAGGCCTGCCTGTAAAACACAATCGTAACTCTGTATTAAGGACTCTTCCCGCCAAGAAGGAGAACAACGTAAAAAGTACATTAATCGGGGGATGGAAAAGGAAGCACGAAGTAGATAGAATGCTGAATGTGCTGAAATCGAAGATAAGCGGGAAAAGAAAAATTCAAGCCTAGAAATCTTCTCAATCAGTAGACTGCGTAGGGCCTCGGTAGAGATGGCGGAGCCAAGTAGATATGCTGAATCAGAAGTCATAAGTCGTATTCCAGGAGCCAAGTCCATGAATCTCGAATAAAGAGCATAGTTCTGGTCTTGCGGAACATTTAGAAAACTAACTTCACACTTCGAAAAATTCAGATGTAAGCCAATTTCTGAAGATGCATCCCGAATGTTAGGTAAGGTAGAAAGAACTAGCTCTGGATCGTCCGCGATAGTGCCATCATCTAAATACCATAAGTTTAATTCGGTTGTTATAGAATTGACAATAGATTGTAGTGTAATTGCAAAAAGAGCAGGACCGAGGGGATCACCCTGTTGGACTCCACGTTGAGATAAAATGATGTCATCACCCAGAAAGAGATCACTAGATTGAGAATAACACTGAAAAACAAAATGATAAATCAACGAGAAATCCTTTTGAAACACCTTGAACATGGCATCGCGATTTAATTCGTTGAAGGCATTGCGAAAATCAAGATTAACGATGGCTTTTGGACGAGGATGATGAGATGAAAAGTAAATACGAGCGGCATGAACAGCAGCCTTGGCTCGATAAGGAACACATACTCCTAATTGGTGAGGGAATAGAAAAGTATTAACGGAATCACGAATTCGAAAACATATAATTTTTGCTGTCAAACGAGGCCACACATTACCGATCGCAATGGGGCGAATTCCTCCACACTTCTCTCTTAAGGCGATCAAGGTGGCGCCAAAGAAAATCGGACGAACATCCATAGGTACTTCCCCAGAAGAGATAATAGAAATAAAATCGCATAAAGAAGTAATGAGTTGATCTTTTAAGCCAACATCATTACACATCAAAAGATCTTTAACAATCGAAGGACGAAGACCATCCAATCCACCTGCGGATCCAGAAGGGAAAGAGTTTATAGCTTTTAAGAGTTCGGAGGCAGACACTCGAGACATTATGGAAGCAGAAGGAGGAGGATCCGGCAAAATGAAAGAATTAGATGGATATACGTATATATATATATGTATATTTGCTCTTTATAGGGCATATTCAACTAGCACAATTTCAGGGTAGCTTTCGGTAAAATAAAGATCTCATTGATGGTTTTCTAGCAAGCAGATATTGAATTATTTCTTGTTAGAATGTGTATATGCTATATTTCCAGACAATGTTCATATAACCCATACAATGATCACTAGATCTTCTGAGAATCAATAAATACTATCTCCTGAAGTATATCTGGAATTATGTTACAGACTTGCCTCTAACGAGTACATGAGTTACTGTAACTCGTGCCTTAATAAGTGAAGGCTCATAATGCGCAAAGCCTAGAACATAGGACAGGGGAACTTATCAAGATGCATCAACCAGGTATATTTATGCAATATGGTCTGGTATTTATGTATGGAATTGAATTTTATCCCAGGTCTTTTTCCATCTTTGGCTAAGGCCGAGTCGCGTTAGGTAGAGGATAAGGAAGTTGTCGACCAGAGGATTTCTTAAGGTTCTATTCTAGTATTCGCCTAGTGAAACTGAAGGGTAATCTTGCAAAATCTGTCAGGATAATCGATCGTGGGGTTGAACCCATGTGTCTAGTGTTTCAGGCGAGGTCTGAAGGGGTTGTTCATGCTTTTGCTTTGCAAGTTCGAGTCGAGAGTAAAGTTACTTCTTGCCCCCGTAGCTACGAGAAAGAGTTCTATTCTCGCCTCCCAGGTGCGAGAAGGAACCAACTTCTCGCTCTGGTGAGAGTCTTGCGTTCATCTTACATTCTTAAGGTTGCTTTATGAACAACTTATTTCTCAAAGTCACTCAAGATTTTATGAATAGCTTAATTGAAATAACTGGGCTTAGGGAATGACACATTGATCAATAATAAGAATAATGGAGACGTACAAGCTATGTAACTATTGTTACAATTCCAATCTTCTCTTAAATGCAGGATATTTATCTAACATTGCAGTGCTATGTTTTGAAATATTCGTTATGCGTGCAGTTCTGTCTGTTTTGATACCCTTGACATATCTGGATCAGACCGAGAGACGGAAGGGGAACATATTGCTAAAGAGTCAGCCACAACCTTAGTTAAAATTTAATCCCGGACGTTTTCCTAGTGAAACTGAGGAAACCGTAAGAACCTTACGATGGTCAACCACAGGATTCTAATCTACGTACGTCCGCTGATCATTATCTTTGCTGAAAGTGTATTATCCATTTATTCGAGAGGATATGTTAGGTTACATATGTAACGTAAAACCTTCACATATCTGAACATTCGAATAAGCATCTAGGTCGAGAACGTTGGGTTACAGAAAGTAGTAGTTTACTTCATAAATTTGTCGCAAACCGGTGCTGGATGTGGCCTACAGATCATATGATGGAGGCCTCTGTTCTATTGTATAAATAGTAGAGAACATACCACTCATTTTGATTAACTCCCGACATCTTCGGCTTTCATTTTATACCAAGACGAGTATATATAGCATAAATTGATCAATATCTTAATACGAGATTCACATTACAGGACGACCATGTTGATGACGTCAGTATATCAATCATATTAGTTTTCAGCAATGTTATTTCAAAAGGCAATCATCAAAATATATATACAGAAATTTTCGGTTGACTAGAAAGTGTGTACTAATAATATATTATTGGGATATCACGACTTCTCGAAACTGGTATATTTCCTTGGTCCTAAGAACTCAAGTGTGCGTTTTTGTTTCTGAATAATGCAGAAAATAATCGTGATAAAATTCATTATTCTATTTGCATATTTGTACTACCTTTAAATTACTACCACATATTTTTACTTGGCTTATTAAAGTAAGAAAAGAAAGTAATCGTTGGCCTTCCTGAATGTCCGCAGAATTATACGTAGTGTCACCTATTAACCACATGTTGAAATACAGTGCTGTCACAAAGGACGATACCAAGCCGTTGGTTCCAGGTCACAAATTGTCGTAGTCGGCAGAGTGTCACATTGCTGGTCGAGAGGCTGTGCTTCGACTCCGCCACCCTATCACGTTTTCCACCTACTTTTTCTTTGAAATAACATTATATTTTCTTTGTACTTATAAATAATTGTTCCATGTTGCTTCCTTTTCCATTTTCAATATTTTACTTAATTTACGGGAGTAGGTAAACAGAAGTCAAATTAGATTTTTTTAAAAATTCTACGCTATGCAAACACCATATATCACGGTTAACACAGAAAACAATACTCACTTCCTGTGATGACATCACTTCTACTAATCCTTACGAAGGTGAAGTAAAAGGAAAGCTTTAGTCAAAGTTTCAGGTTCAAAATTTGAGACAATCAGAGTTTGCAGCATTCCTAGTTACGTGATAAGCAAGCTTTCGTTCGTTTAGCAGATGCAGTAGGACAGTATATTCTAGTGGTCATATTCTGCAACACCCACAAAGAAAGCTGTAAATTTGATTGCTTGATAAACTAAAAAATATCCGAAAATAGGCCTATTTTCAATGTAAAGATTAATACACTAGCTTCAAATTGCTGTAAACACGTTTTTTTGTTTGTTTTTTTTAAGAACATATCCTAGTTTTGTGTTGGAGGGAACTATCGAATCATTTGGTAAGACGGCTCTCCAACTTTGCCCCCCCCCCAAAAAAAAAAAGAGTCGAAAGCTATATGAGCTTTAACAAAAATGTTAAATTTCTTGTTGAGCCGAAGAAAATTAGGGCGTTTTTGAGTAAATATCAGGTTTTCAAGAAGTGTATCGCAATGAAGTTACCAACCCCTCCAAGTGTTTCCTTGCTCTACCTCCAAATTTTGATATTCAACTTTTCTTCCATTCTCTATGAGTGTAATCTTACTCAAGTGGAAGGATTCCTGTTGTATATCCGATAAGAGAAAATACGACAGCAAAGTGGAATGTTAATTAGCTCTCTGTAGATGGGTAAATAAATGAAATACGCAGGCGTGTGGAGAATAAACGCAAACAAATGTAGAATTTTCTGTTCTTGAAACTAAACTACAAATGTACCTGCAATGAGAATGGATTCAATTTCTTTCAGGTCACAAACACATGTTTCCAAGTTTGTAATACCAGGTGTATGCATACGTTTTTGCCGGTTTTTGTGGTAACGAAAACACGTAATTTTCAAGGGAAATTAATTTTGTTTTATTCAAAATATTGGCCATCGGCTTCTACACATTTCGCCCATCTTTCAGGTAATTGATGCATACCATGCCAGAAATACTGCTTGCCTTTTGCGGCAAACCATTCGTCAAGCCATTTTCAAAAGTCTTCGAAATTGCTGAAGTGCTGCTCTGCGAGCGCGTGCCCCATTGATGAGAAGAGGTGATAGTCAGATGGCGCCAGGTCTGGGGAGTACGGCGGGTGCGAAAATATGTCCCATCCAAGCGATTTCAAGGTGTCTTCACTGGTTTTGCTGTGTCAGACTGCGCCATGTCGTGTAACACAATCACTTTGCTAGTGGAGGAATGATACATTACCTCACGGGATACGGCCCATACCGCCAGAAACTAAGAGAACTTAAACTTGTTGAAGATAATCTATGTCATACCTGCAATACAATAGCTACACCAGAACATATAGTTCTAAGATATACCGAAACTGAAAATTTGGTATTGGATCTAAGAAATAGAATAAGGGATGTAAACACGGCAGAGGTCCTGGGAACACCGGAACTCACCTTGATACTTCAGGAGCTGACATGGAAAATCTCAAGGTACTATAAAGAGAAATTTATGAGGGGAAGGATGACAGAGATATATGGATAAATAAACTCAATATAGAAGATTAACGATTACGGGTTTCATGAGGCGCGAGCGTGTCGTGTGTGTGCGGCGTCGCGCGGATGCCGAGCAAGCATCTCGATAGAACATTATGTATCTAAACGTGTTCAAATAACCATCCAGATGTGTTAAAGACAACCAAAAAGTGGCCTAAATAAAACTATACAGAATAACTAATTAGAACATGATTATCAGCAAATAAAGTGAATAATTGGTCGCTGGAAGCCAGTGGCAAATTAGAGTGCCTTGTGCAGGAATCCGGCACAAGAGACGCTCATCGTGTGCGTGTTGAATAAATGTGGTAGCGGGAAACCACTCTTTTACTACTTTCGTTGTGGTGATACGGGGAAACTTTTGAGCACCCTGTATCCATCATCACTGCCATGAAAAAGAAAAAAATACTGTGGTGAAATGAAGACTTGAAATGGAAAACGAAGTAAACGCCAAAAGAAGTATATTTTACGAGAGAGAGGATAAACGGAAGGTCTCTTCGCCTTGAACACGTCCGTCGCGATTTTGTATACTATTTCCAATGGTCTAGGAAACTTCTACATTTTTGCATGCTTTCGGATTTGTGGCACTTATCTCGTTTTCCATGAGCAGTCTTCAAATCAGTTAGGAAAGAAACCTAGTTGTAAGCGTTATTTTATTTGTATATACCAATAATTTTCCAGACGGTATTCTCGACGGGACAGATCGCTGAGATTTTCATTGAGGTTTTCAAGTTTTCGTACATTATTTACTATTTCTGTGTCCTGGGTACATATTGCATGTTAAAACGTATTTATACGAGCATCAGCATGTGCATAAAAACTTATTTCATTTTATTTAACATATACAGTATTTATGTATATATAACCAAACATTTGGGGCTACGGTGGCTCAGTTGGTAGAGCGCTCACCTCTGGCGCTAGGGGTAGTCAAATCGATCCCTGCTTATACCTTGTGGGCTATATGGTGGATAAACACAGTGTGCGTGGGTTTTCTCGGGGATGCTACCGTTTTCTCCCACTTTCTTTATTCCACCAATTCATCCCATCATCATCGATACAGCCTGAGGCATAGTTGCCTAAAGGCCATAAAATAAATTTAAACATCTAGAGTGTTGAGTCAGGTAGCATGTTGTTGTGTATACGAAAACGAACGAAAAATATATCGCTTTTGCAGTTTAATAACATCAGGGTTCGTTGTAATGACAAGTTGTAAAGATAACTTAGTTTTAACGAGAATTTCGTTATAAAAACGTTCGCTGCAATGAAGTTTATTTAACACAGAGTAAATGGCGTTTTTAAAACTTTCGTTATAACGGAAATTTTGTTATAATGGCGTTCGCTTGTGAAAGAATTGTATCTGTAGGACCTAGCTGAATCACGAGAGAGAGCTGGTTCATCTAGTTCCGTCTTCACACTGCAGTGATCTAAATATACTGATATCATATCCACGCCGTTCCTGTATGACGACAAGACAAATGTTATAAGACAAAAGGAGGAGGGAGATGTATTCAAATGGATTCGTCTAATATAAGTTCCTTTCCTCTTCTTTCTTCTTCGCTTTTCCTATAGTTTCTTCCCTGTTGTGTCAGCGTATGTTTGTTATATAACTGAAACTCGATATTTCTTTCAAATTGGAAAACATCTACGTCATATTTCGATCTCGGGATTTCCTTCTTTTTTCCCATAATTTACTTTTCCTTATTTTCTTTTCCCCCATTCAACCAATCAATACTAAACTGACATTATTGTTCTCGTCATCCTATTCGATTCGCTTAAACTCAGAGAAAGCGACACTTTATCTTCCATCACAATCGATAACCTAGAAATGTCACCTCTGAATGCAAAGCTATTATGATAGAAAGACATGTATTTTTTATTGTAAAGATTTGGTTCGATCAGCTTAAAGATTGTTTTCGTCCTTAATTACGGAGGAAATGCTATTATATTGAAGTTGTCGAAATTGCATAATTCGAATTATATAAATAGGAAATTTTTAATTTAAAATTCTGTTGTTTAATGAGAAGAGTTTAGCTGAAGTGTACTATTTATTTATTTAGATTTGGTGTACAAAGATATATAAGTTATAATAATATTTTTTTTTGCATTATCCACTTATTAAATATTTTATTTGTTATTCACTTGTTTTCAAATGTAGTACTCAGCGTCAAACGAACACAAAATAATGGAATGCAAATTATTACATCACTCGATGGAAGATTTTTAATCTTACTGGTCTATGTAACTCGTCCTGAATCCGAACACAATCTGTCCTGAACCGACTGACACATATATACAATTCGTAAATCGGAATGACGTAGGCGATTATTTTAATAATTACTTTATCGATTCCACAAAGGAAATGTAGATACTTTAAAACTAACTTATTGGTCGCAGAGAAAAAATGTCGGGATTTTAATACATTCTTTAACGAACACATAGAAAAAGAATCCAGTTTTTAATACTTTAACAAAGGTCTCCAATCTTTTCTGTTAGCGGGGCTAAATCAGCTAAACAGGAGTACTAGGGCTTTTTTATAAAGGAGCAACTTAAAATATAGTAATTTTCATACCGTAATTATTTTGCAAAGTTGTATAGGTAATAAGAAATTTAATGCAAAGTAGAACATATATGTACCATAGTAGTAGTACAATAATAGTACCATATAGTACCTAATAGTAGTACTATAGCATACTTCATAGTACAATATAGTACAAATTCAAGAACCAATTTACTTCGTTAGTGTTAAATTATGGTATTTTAGATCCAATATAGAATAAAGTAACTACAATTTCATACTTTTTTTTTCGGAGAGCAGTCCGAGAGCAGTACCTACATGAGGCGAATTCGGCCTGCGGGCCGTATGTTGGAGATCTCTGCAGAGGAAACACAATAAAAATTTTAATATTATATCGCATGGAGAAAATGGCTAGAATATTTCCCCGGGCCTTATTGTACCATCCCGGTATTCGCCTAATAGGACTGCGGGAATGCGCTTGCTGAGATATATCATTCTTCTAATTCAGTATGAACTCAGAACGTACAGTCAGTTAGATCAGAGATACTAAATAATTGAATCAAATGGGAGTGAATTTCAATGTTATGTCTGTTCCACTATCACCTAACTTTAATAAAAAGATTAAAATATGAGCAGGAGAATAAAAATGATTGAATACAATACATTCGCTATTTTGTCTCCTTCATTAAATCATCAGTACCTTTTATGATACAAATGAAATTGAGACAATCCGCAAACTGTTAGGATTTATTTATTTACTTTGTAATTGCGATTTTCATCCCTTCTCACCCTTTGTCGCACGGTAAATAAACTTATTCCAATCTTATTTTACAGCTAGCCAACACTCGTTAAAGCTGTTAAAATACCGACATGGAAAGTGGTTCGTCTGCTTATGAGAGTAACATTAGGATTCCTTTCCTACACCTCTCCATAAGAATATATAAATAAATAAATAAAAAGCTAAAACGAAGCAAAACGATATTCAAAATTGCAGATAGAAATGTCCTTTGTTTAACATATATGTTGGTAGGCTTCCATAATTTTATTTGCTTTACTGCATTTTGGGACATTCAATTCTTTATGCATAAAATACAATAATACTTTTAGGTAAAAATAAGCGATTTTTTGTGACCAATATTCCCTCGACTTTCATTGTGCGAGTAAGCGATTGATATGTTAATGACGTCACACGAAACAGCCTATTTGACGCTCATCTTGGCTTTCTGCGAAATGTGAAAGTGTAGATAAACCTTGGGTCAGTCACAGAAGAAGAATTCTCTACCGTATGCTGATGTCATATCATTACAGACTAGTCTCTTTCACCAATTAACAACAGTAAATATTAAATATGAAGAACAGAAGGGTGTTGCAAACTGTGATTATTATACCAGGTTAAAAGTTGAAAATGGACGTATTGAACATCTCACCTCGTACATATCTCTCAGTTCGTAACACTGTCTTATGCGCTTCATATATGAATATTATCATAACAATAAGATATTCAAATGTCATATAAACCGTCGTAGTACCATTTGAGAAAGTAAACATTGTCCTGGGTAAACAACACCTACAATCCGATAGTGTTTAATTTTAATTTCTAATTTTGTGACCTATTTGTATACTTTAACACTCATTTTTTGTGATTCTTTCTGTTTACCGAAAAATATCGCGTATATTTATAATTGTAAAAATGAATATTGCTTTCCAAGTTGTAAGCTCCTGCATCTTTAGAACGCAGCTGATTTTACAGAAGTTTTTTTTTTATTCTTTTTTGGTCAAGGAATCTCGTGCGATATCTATTGATTGAGTACTGTTACATGATGTACTATGTTTCAACTGAAAGAAAGAAGTTCCCTTAACAGTCATCCTTGGGTGTGACCATCTCTTCGGAGCATGGTGGTTCTGGTGTACCAAACTCAATTGGAGAAGGATAAAGATAAAATGAATTTTATGGACGGTAACATCACTGTGGCTTACGCCCTTCCTGTCAATTGGAGATATGTTATAGATTCCAAATATTGAGGGCTATTTCTACTGTCAAAACTTTTACTGCATAATGTGCTAAGATGGATGAAGTAATCTATTATTTTTGCATGACATTGAAGGCTTGACTTACCATAGTTAGAATGACCCGATTTAGGTCACATATGCGTCACATAGAAGCCCTTGTCCCCATTGGCAAAAAATTGAGACAGTCGATTTTCACAAGCCTCTCTTGAAGCGAATTTTTCACCAGGAAACGTGTTCGCCATGGACAGGAACAGATGGTAATCACTCGGTGCCAGGTCCGGACTATAAGGTGGATGCATAAGAACCTCCCAACCAAGCTCCCGGAGCTCCTGGCGAGTCACTATCGATGTATGTGGCCTGGCGTTGTCCTGGTGAAACACAATGCCTCTCCTATTGGCCAAAGCTGGCCGCTTCTGGGTGATTGCTGCCTTCAGACGGTCCAATTGTTGACAGTATAGTTCCGAGTGAAGGGTTTGGCCGTAGGGGAGCAGCTCATAGTAGATAATTCCCTGCCAATCCCACCAAACACACAGCAAAACCTTCCTGGCCGTCAATCCTGGCTTGGGCACCGTTTGCGCCGGCGCACCGCGCTTCGACCACGACCGTTTTCGCGTGACGTTGTCGTAAGTGATCCACTTTTCATCACCAGTCACCAACCGCTTCAGAAATGGGTCGCTTTTGTTGCGATTCAGCAGCGATTCGCAGATGGAAATTCGGTCCATGAGGTTTTTTTGCGTTAACTCGTGTGGCACCCATACATCAAGCTTCTTTGTGTATCCAGCCTTATGCAAATGGTTCCACACGGTTTTTTGTGCAATGTTTAGCTCTTGGGCAATCGAAACAGTGCTTACATGACGGTCGGACGCGACAATGTCCATGATTTTATCGACATTTTCGACACTTGGCCTTCCAGTGCGTGGTACATCTTTGACGTCAAAATTACCGGCACGGAATCGACGAAACCAAAATTGCGCGTGATTGGCTGTTACAGTATCAGGACCATAAACACTATTCACATTTGCAGCCGCCTGGCTTGCGTTTTCGCCTTTATCGAAGAAAAACTGTAAAATATAGCGTATTTTCTCTTTGCTAGTGTCCATTTTGACGCGAACTCACACAACACTGAGTCATCTCATCACAACTATCTGAACAGTGTTTATAGTACGCAATCTCATCGTTTGAACGCCATCTCGTTGAACCCGATCGGACTTATATAACGCGAGATACAGGTCACTGAAGCCATCTATTGACAAAATAATGGATTACTTTTTACTACACCAGATATGTTTTGGCTGGAATATTTATTCTTGTTACTTTTTAAAAACAAATATTGAGTAAAATTGTTTGAATTACATTTACCAAAAAAATCACAGTCTCAAAAGTTTCGCGGCACGCCTAACAAATCTCGCTGCACATTACTCATCCGCAGCACACTAGTTGAGAAACAGTGCTCTAGACGATGTATTTAGTAATGTTCCACCCTCGCTAATTTTAATTAATATTAATTGAAGGTATGAAGCACAAAATCTAAGGTTATTCTCCTTCAACAAAAAATTGCAGGCTTTTGCGGTACTTAAAAAGCCACTTCTAACTAGATGAAACTGTTTTAATTCGTTCTGCAATTGCTTGAATGTTTTGCGAGTATTTTGTGAAGGTACATTTTATATATTTATACAAGACGATTTTATTTTTACTTCTTAATTTTAAAATTTCATCTGGTGTTTAACGATCTATAGACTGTTAATTGAAGTGTATAAAATTAATTGTTAGAAGCACAAGAGACATAATTAAATGTTAGTAAATTTCTTCGTTACTATTTCCCTAAAAGCATTGCGTTAGTACAAATAAAATCGTTATAAACATATTTAAAAATATATATTTCTGTATGGTAACAGAGAAATATGCGTAATTATAAATGTTATTCCAACAGTGTTTTAATATAGGACATATTTTCATTTTAGTAGTTATAATTTTATCATCTATATGTTTTATTTCTGCAGAACAATATTTTAGTTTAGTAATTTCAAGTAAAATTGATAAAGGTAAAGAAAAAATATTTCAGTTTACATAGTAATCCTGAAATCTTACTTATTTTACACAGTTTGAAATCATTACAGGATTACTTATTGAATATAGACTCACAATCACTGTTTAGTTAAGTAACGAATAGGGTAAAGGAGAGACAGAAGGCGCACCTTTTACTTCAACGAAAAAGAAATGTCCTTTTATGATTTTGTTTACTTTAAAAATATATTACATGAAAATTCAATCCTTTAGAAAGAACGTAAAAATACGAGGGCTTGGTTCTGGATCATGTAGTAACAATACGCATCCAAGAAAAGTAGGGTTTAGCCATCTGTCACATCTCCTGCAGAGGGAGAGTAAATTAGGTAGAGCAATTTCTCAGTTCTCAGCTTCTTCCTAACGGCACGTAATCACCTGATTTCCTCCCTTCCACCTGCAGAGCACTTGTCGGAATAAGCTGAACGAGTTTCATTGAACCATTTTGTGTATTTGTCATGTTTTGTCGAATATTCTATAGACGTTGTATTTTAATGTAGTTCCAGGCACTAAATACATTCATTTGCAATGCCAATAATGGAATCGTCACCGTCGTAAACTTAAGAAATGCTGTAGATGGCGATATGATGAAGATCAAGCTTGCTGTAACCCATGCGCTTGGAACCTTGAACTTTGTACGCATACTTTTTATGTTTTCAATGCAGTATTTCGGATGCTATAATAGTCAGTTAGCCACCTTTCCAATGGTTTTCCTATTGGTGAAGTATGAAGTATGAAATGAGTTCAATGAATCGTTTTGTGACATTGCTGCTGGTTTGTTTTCTCATGCAGTATTACTGGATGTACTGGGTTATTGTATTGGAAGATGACTTGGTATTTCTTCCGCTATAAATTAAACTGGATAATATTAGGATTTTTACTGACGAGGGAGAGTCACTGAGATCCTAATTAAACATAGTGCATCTCATAAAGGATGGTGAGATATGGAAAATACCAAAATACAAGTTGCGATGCACCAGAGGGCGGAGTTAGTGGGAAGAAAACCTCGATATTCACAGAAGTTAAATAAAAAATATTGCCACAATATTTCAGAATGAAGGACGTAACTTTCGGGAGGTGATTTACGACATCGAAACAAGTAAAAACGTTCCTTTGAACATATGTAAAATTTTGATAATTTTTGGAGATACATCGTTTCCAACTTTGAGTCCAAAAGTAGACGACTAGTAATAGGAGGAAATGAATAATTCTCATTAAGTAAGAAACCAGTCATTGAATGAAAACTCCGTTTCCGGAAATTTGTTTCTAGCAACATGGTGGACATCAGGAGTGAAAACATGATGTCACCGGTTTGTCAGTGTTGACCACTAGGTATAAAGTTAAAAATTTTCAAATGTCAGTACGTCGTGTTATTGGATATTTTACATCGTCTAGTGATGATAAACAACATACTTAAAGCACACACCATAGTATTGCAAACTACTGATAAGACAAAGGGGTTTTCACAATCTCATAAAAACTACAGGTCAATGCAGCCAATGCAATCCATAGGAAATCGTCCCGCTTGGTGAATTGACCTCTTTCAAATAATAATAATGACTGAATTAATTAATTTATGCTTTTATTATCTCATTATGCACAAACTGTAGGTCAATACAACACGTGTAAAAAATTTACAGAATTGTCTTCATTAACACTGTTAAGGAAATTACAGTTTAATTTACAAACATGAATATCATTGCATACAGAAGCCCTAAAACCTAACTGAAGTAATCAAAATAATATCCAAATGTGATTGTCAAAACAAAATCAATTCCTGTTTTAGGGGGTCTTTTTCGTAAGGAGTGGATTCAATATCAGTGTGGATCTTTTGTATACTATTACACATCAAATTATATTGAATATATACAAAATGTGAAAGATAATATGTGGTTCCCTAATTTTTTGTGAATGTTTGAAAACAAAAAAATTCGTATTTTATGCGTATTGGAGGCCTGATATCTCTGGTGGGACAACGTATAAAAATATATTTTTTCGCAGGTAGCTCTCCGCCCCCGCCCCCCCCCCCCTCATTGTCCAATGCACCTTAAATTTTGGTTTTCTTCATACCTCACTTTCCTCTATCAGATGCACTATGTTTGATTAGGATCTCAGCGACAACATATACTGACCCTCCCTTGTGAGGTTTGCTGAACTTGTGAACAATTGACAACAATAAAACATTGCGCCATCTTCCTCACTGCGTCGAGATGAAAGATTTTTAGATGCTTTACCAGATGGCAGCACTGCCTTAAATGATGGCAACAACTACAGAAGTGATGACAAGCTTCTCGAATATGGCTTCCAAACTGTCTTAATTGCTTTTTACATGAGATCTATGATGTGTTCCAAATACTGATAAAAATAATATTTCACTTAATTAATAAGACTTACAAGTTCAAAGTAGTTGTCTACTTTCAGTTAGGTTCTTCCGGAACACAACCCGCTACTTTCTTGGGTCCGCTACGTTTCGGCGCCTCCGTTTCGACGACGCGTTTCGGCGCCACCATTTTGGCGCAGGCTACGTTTCGGCGCCAGTTCAGTTTGGGGCCAAGGTGAGGAAAATGGAAATTATTAACATACCTTATGACATAGTGATGCACTTTTTACTTTTACATGTCCCCTGACGACAAATTGATGATCAATGAAGTACTTAAAACATTGATCATCATTGATCAATAACATTTAAAACGTCAATAAAGTAATTTTTGGGACTGCTTCTGACAAAGTTTTGAAGCATTATTTAAGTTTCCATGGTTTGAGCTAAATACGCCTAAGGGCCATAAGGACCTCTCGTGTACAAGGGTGCTAATGAGATGTAGGTTGCATTCGTAATATAAATAGAGAAATTAGTTAAAATGGTAGTTCGTTCATGTTCAAAATATACATTTACCGTAGACAAAAAAAAAAAATTGGGACTGACTGTGACAAAGTTTTCAAGCATTTTTAAAGTATCTTCAGTCTGAGCTAAAGATGCCTAAGGACCATAAGAGGACAGGGTGTTTCTCTCGTGTACAAGGGTGATAATGAAATGGAGCTTCAATTCGTAATATAAATAGAGAAATTAGTTAAGATGGTAGTTCAACCTCAACCTGAGATTTGATTCAACCTTGACTTCGCCGTCGGACTTGAACCTCGATCTCGAACCTTGCAGTTTAACATGACGTTCTTATCTGTTTTATATGTATATATAAATTGTTCAAAGTTATGCAGGATGCATTGTAATTAAATATGAAACTTATTTTCTTTGAATATAAAATATTAAATTGCGAAATTGCGCCATTACGAAATTACGAGTAGCGCCCCTGAATCCTGTTTCTCTGCTCCTCACTAGTTACGTCCCTGCTATAGCTCAGCCTGTTTATGTTTAAATTAATTAATTAATTTTCCGCTGAAAAAAAAACACTTCATAATTAAAATCATTGAAAAAAAAATTTCAAGTGCGTGCTTACTAAAGTATACATGTCTCATTGCATCTCTTCCATGAAAACAGCTCCTGGATCCGTTCTTCTGTCGCATCTTATGGACCAAGTTTTTAATACCTCTTTAATACAATAGTTTCACTTGTGTGATTCTTTGTTAAAGCTCTGGCGCCGAAACGTTACTGCGCCGAACCGGCGGCGCCGAATCGGTAGCGCCGAAACGGAGGCGCCGAACTGATCGGGTCATTACTTTTTCTCATCTTAAACTGTGCAAGATTGGAGCCAACGAACTATTCCTTCTTCACTAATCACGTGATTCGCCATCTATCCACCCACACTATCTGTCCGCCTACCGTACTAATTTTTATTGTGTCATCATTACGGTCGTCGGTAATTGCACTATTCACATGATTACAATCTCTTCTTCATCAGTCTAAAGAAAAAGTCTAGTGATTGCCTCTTTCGTTTCCCTACTGGCACGTCTGTTACTCTTTTCACGATTCGTACTGTCAATTCCAAGAACTTGAAGCTGATTTACCTTTCAAAATGTTTCATTTCCCATGATTGGACTTCGACGTGATTTTATTTGTTTTAGTCACTATTCCTTTCCTTTTCATTATGTATACAACCATGTATTTAGTCTTCGACATTTCTTCTTTTATTCTATTTACATTATTCTATTTATTCTATTTACATTAAGACCAAACATTTCTTTCAATATTCGTTACCCATCTGCTTTTGTCATTGAAATATCATTGCTTTCTTTAATATACTATAATACAGGCCTGGCAATACTCAGTATTCTAATCACATTCGTTTTGTAGCTTTCCTATTGCTGTTCTCTCACATACTTTCCGAAAAAAAAAACAACCTTGCAGTATTCATCTATCCTATTCAGCTTTTCAATATCTCTATTTCTGTCACGATCACATCTCAACTAATTCTAAATGTGTTTCAATACTTCTCTGCTGAAATGATATTCTCTCCAGAACAAATTACGTTCTGCCAAATGCTCAATCATTTTCGTCAATCCTCATTCTTGTTTTATTATTTCTTACAAAAACCATAAATACTCACATGTCCTTTCGCATTACATTTCCTCACTCATAATGGCTAAGTACGTCAAACTCAAACTAAATCATTGGTTTGTGATTCAAATGAATATCAATGGACCAATCTGTAAGAACTTATGATGATTGCCTTGTTGGACAACGGTGGTTAACAGACATTCTGTATAATCTTGCTGCGAAGCGAGTAACATTTGGCAGAACAGAGTAGCTGGACTAAAATTAACCCAAATTATTATCGATTAGGCAAACCTAGCATGATAAAACGCGGTCCTACCTCAATATTTTAATCACATCAATACTAAGATTCTTGTTTGGAAGATAATTACATAAAAATATTTGAAGCACATCATGTTTGGACCTTATCTCAATTCTAACTCAATTAGGCTTCAGAGTAGAGGATATTTAACACTCTTAACACTTCAGACATATTACAATAAAGTAGTAGATTTATTAGTAGTAGTTTTAGGTGGAGTAGAAATGGTACTATTACTACTACTGCTACCACTCATATTAATAATATTTTTTGTTGTTGTTGAAATGGGAGTAATACATATTGTACTAGTAGTGATCGTAGGAGAAGGAAGAGGAGTAGTACTAGTGGTAGAAATACGCATAGTAATGGTATCATCGTTAATAGAAGTAGTACTATTAGAAGTATTTAACAGATGAGTGGTTAGGCAGACTTTTATAATACATACACATTATTCTCTTCGATTAAGTGTTTTATTAATATAATTTCAAAAACCATAGACACATAATTGTAACATCTACAAGAAAATAATAATTTCATGGTTTTGGTCGAGTGAGTGCTATTTCCATATTATTTTGTGCTTGCAGTTGCATAAGCGAGCCTTGAACTGGTTGTGGCAATAACACATGAGGTCGAAAGGACAGCGAAAGACATTTATATTACCTTCCTGCTTTACTAAAATAATACTTTGAAACTACCTGAACAACTTTGTACCTGGAACGTGAAAGCTAGTTGACTATAAACATATGTAAGCAAACAGAGACAAATGAACAACCTGTATTTTTTTTACGCATCTATTGCAAACTGTCCGCAAGTATATAACTCACAAAAATAAAATTATATACGAGATGGTATGGCAACGCAAATCAATATACCAAGTATTTTTACTCGAATAGCGATTTGAGAAATTTCCGTATCCAACATTAAATCAACATTAATTTCACAAGCAATAGTACATACATATTACATGCTCTGAAAAAATACGTGTACATACACAGCAAGAAATTAAATATACTGGCTAGACCATGAGTCTTCCAAGTTACATACAGCAAATGCTGATTAAAGGCAATGGTAATTTTAATGGACAAACTATGCACAGCATTCAGAATATAGCCTTGCGCAATGGAAACATGTCGCCAAAAGTAACCTTAGGGGATTACCATGTAAACAATAAGGGATTACTTCCCCGCCACGTGATGTTAGCGTCCCTCAAGTTTTGTTGTCAATGCAACCAACACAGTGTAGGTCGATGACAGTATGACCTGCAGAGGGACTTTGCCTTACATACTGTATCTGATTATATAGAGAGAATACTTAAATGGGGAAAGAATGTTTGTTACCATGGAAACTATAAGAAATACTTCTGTGATGTTAGTGCCATAGAATCCATATTCATAATAGCGGCAACATACCTTGAGACCAGTTTGACTTTTAGTTATAAAATTATCTCAATCATAGGGTTTCCGATGTATTAACATTAGGAATTGGATGCTATCTACTATGAAAGACGTAAAGAGTATCCCCGTGGTATAAGTGCCATTCTACTATCATTTTGGATTTGACAGCCATAAGTGGTGTACAAGTAGTTACTAGCTCTGGAGATAATTGATTACATTACAAAACGAACTAGAATATTATGTAGGTACGATTTCAGATCCTGGAGACCAATGAAACAAAATTAATTCCTTTCAAGCGTTCTATTATATTCCTTATTTTCTTTTTCCTGCCTTGTCTTATTTAATTAGTTCTTATGTTGTTCATTATCTTAGACTAAAGTAATCATTCTGCGTTATGAGTTCTTTATTTCTTTTAATTCTTTAAGTTTCCTTTAGGCCCGAAATCATGTCACCAGGAAACTATAAAATTGTGAATCAGCGGTTCTCTAGAATACCTGTCAAACTTCTGGACAAGTGCAGAGTTCACCATACCCGGCCGAACACATTTTTACCAATATTAACATTCTGTTTGCCCTTTTACGAACATGTGGTACCATTGTCTTACACCAGCCTCAGTCATTACCTTATCTTTATAACCTTCGCAGAAGTGGCGATGAATTTAAAATCTTAACTGAGCGCACCTCATAGTTGACTGGATTTCCATAGCTTCACGCACGCTTAGAACGACAAATGCTACGTGAGTCACATTTCATTCCACCCACCTTCGCCACTACCGGATGAGTACTGACTCACTCTGCACTCTTGTCAGACGTGGCACCATTACCTACAATACATCACGCTTCACATGAAAACTTAAAACCCCTCGTAAAACGCATTTAAATCAGTAAATAGGCAAACTAAACTAAAAATGGTTACTATATTTCCATGTAGTTTCCATGTATATTCCATCACTAAACCCTCCAATTAAAATAAAGATGTAAGTCCGGATTAATAATTTTAAGAGATGACTCAAATGTGTGAAATTTTAAGGAGGACAAAGAAAATAATTGCATGTATCGGAATAAATTATGAATGGAAGTGTTTATTAAAATCACACCAGGTAACGATTTCTACCAGGCAAGTAGCACGATACATATATTATAAATTTCTATTTACCAGTCACATATTTACTTCAGTGACCTACATATTCCTCTGTTAGACGAAATACACAGGAAAGGCGCTTCTATTTTCTTGCCAGAACAATTCTCTTTCTTGGCTTCCATATCCCTCCCGGTCGTTGACAAATGGTTCCCATTTTTCTTCATGTTTTGTTCCTTCCTGTCAAAAGACAAGAAGCTTTGGCAGACGCTCACGCCCTCTGTCTCTTCTTCAAAGACTTTCACTTTTCAGCTTCTTTGAGGAGATGTTTCTGTATGAATAGAATGCTCTTCAAAACAAAAGAACAACACTGCGAAAGCTCCATTGAAATCTTTTCATAACAGAACACAAGCCAGGGGTTTAATTTTCTTCATTTATTCTTTTCTGTGACAAAGCACGTTAGTTGATAGTGGAAATTTAAATGGCGGCATTGTATTGTAGAGAAGGAGACAAAAATTCAATGAGAAACCAAGCAACACATCCATTTATTTCAAAATACTGAGCCATTTTACAACAGAGACAATAAAACTGAAAATATATTTTATACCTTCTAAATTGGATGAACATATTTCAGAAGTGCCTGAAAAGAATTGAAGCTATATCTTTAGTCATCTTTGACTCAGCCTAGTGCCTGAAAAAAATGCATGTCTTTTTCGGTATAGTTTGTTCAATATACAATTTATTACGATATATTGAATGTTTTTATTCTGATCGAAATTACATGCCTAACTGCCTAAGCCTCCTGCAGTGGCATCCTTTACTCATATGCTTATGAGCGCGTAGTTGTCAGTGCTTTTCGAAAATATACGTATTTCGACTCACGAGATGACTGTGTCACTGGCTGCTAGTCATAAGACTCGTGGAAGCTACTGTCTACACAATTGTAGACCACGCGTCTTCTCATGAAACAAATGTTTCGAAAGGCATTATAATCATATAATGTTATGCTATTTCATTTACTCTTATTCTGTTGACTACCAGGTGTCATCAGAGGTGTACTATGTCATGTTTATTACTTGATGTATAGTAATAATGTAGTAGAAAAACAATAATATTTACTAGAAAATGCTTTTATAGAAAATACAATTTGCTCAGGGAGACGCGGTAAAGATTGGCACCAAGCGAGATATGAGAGAAGGAATTTGACTTCTTCTGTTATGGGTATTGGTCACACATACGCTTAGAAGTATGAGAATCTCTGGTGTGAGTACATAATTGGAGGGTTCCGTGTCTGTCTTTTTAGGTTTTAAGTCTTAGCACCTGGTTTTCACATTAAAGATTTCACTTGTAAATAGTATTTATAATTCTTCACCACTCCAACATTATTTATTGTTCTAGAAAAGATTATAAACATAACATAGTATCTCGCAAATTATTTGAGGCGTATACGCGAACAAAAGTCTATGTCCTATCATTTAACATGGACCATAGACTTGTTCACGTATACGTCCCATTTGGAAGAAACAGGCGTGCAGTAACTTGCGGTCCATTATGTCATTGAGGCCAGTAAGGAAGTACAGCGAGGAGCAGTGCGTTTCCTCGTGGCAGAAGGTGAGTACGCGAGACATTTACCGTCGAATGGCAACGTTGTATAGGAAGCATTGTTTTTCGCTTTCGTAGGTGAAGATGTGTAGTTGGAGTTTTTGCAAAGGTAGAACGTCACTGTAGAACGATCCCGGGCCTGGCCATTGATTTGTCACCGTCGCAGCGGATAACTTCATCCAGCATGTGAGTCGCATCATTGAACAGGATCAACAGTGTGCAGTGGAGTGCGTTGCACAGACCACAGGGGAAAGTCAAATCACGGTGTTTAGCATCATAAAACACCGCTTTCAATATAGGTGGGTGTCCTCACAGTGGGACCCCACAATCTGACCGAAGAACAAAGACAATTTTGCATCTAATGGTACTACGGATACTACTCTCCTCGAATTGTCGTGAGGAATAAATTCGTGTGCCATCTGGATGAATCGGAAACGAAGCTGCAAAGTAAGTACCTGAAAAATTCCCACTCGCCAGCACAGAATAAATCGAAGGCTATGTAGAATTCCTGCGGTCGCATGCTTCTCAAATTGTTCTTCGATTACAGGGGGCTCCCCTCCTAATCGAATTTAGTTAGAAAGGTGCCAAAAATTACTAGCGTGCGCTGTACAGAAGTTTTAACACGCCTGCGTAAGATTATGACCAGGTTTACTGTCGCCCGAGGTAGTCTTACTGCATAATAATGCACGTCAACATACCACTAATGGTGTCCGAGAACTGTTACAAAGATTCCGTTTGGATACACTCCAGCAGCTAACGCTAACGTGAACAATAAGGGAACGCTAAGATGATCAGTTGTTGCAACAAGCGTCCACTTTGTACAGTTTTATCCTTGACCTACTGTTAGGACTATGGGAGAAATGCCTCAACATCTACTGAGATTACTGTTAAGGTGAGCACACAGTTTCACTGTTATAAAGATGGCCTGCTATCACTGACTGATCCTTATATACGAATGAAGGTCCTCATTTACTATCTTCATGAAGTTATTCCAAGAACTGTATGTATTTAAATCCTTAAAGAGAAGCAAACTTCATATATGTTAAAATGATTTTTTGACTGTAAGAAAATAATTGCATTACATTTAATTATTCATTTACATTCTGGTAGTGTAAATGATTTTGTATTGTAATCTCCGTTATAACAAAAACTTGAAATGGAAATGCTTCGTCTAATTTTAATCTACAGTTTATTGTTAAAATTTTGCTGCGATAGGTGCGTTCCCGTTCACGCCACTGATCTACATGCGTTCTTTGGAGGATTAGGTAACCCTTGAGTAAGATTTTTAGTCACAAAGAAACTATCAATGACCTAATATCAAAATCGATTCTGAAATTTGATGGTAATAGTCTACTTCTTGTAAACAGTTTGTAAAAAATGAAAAAGAACAAAGAAAAAACTAATAGCTACTTTCCAGCTGCAAGATCCCAAGACTGAGATTGATAGACAGGGTGGCGAAGCGTGCGAAAAGTGTTTTTCTTTACCATACAATCAATGAAACAGTGGTCAGTCATTGCGAACCACCCCGACGACGAAGCATTTCATAGATCTATACTCCTTGCTGAAGACAGAGCCTTGGTTGACCCAGAGGTTAGACCGCTCGCTTTTATCTTCGTGTTGTCATGGTTCCACTCCTGTGGAATTCATTTACCAGAGTGGTATGAACCTCACTTTACCACAAAGTGTGGGTTCTCTTCTTAGAAAGACACCAGCTTGGATAGAACCTTATTAATTATTCTACTAGTTCTTGCCGAAAGGATACCAAATTGGTTTTAGATCGTTACTTCCATCAGTATTTCGATACTATGGTACCCCACAATCGAACCCTTTTCAATATTTCTTCACTGAATTTGCGTTGAATCTCTTTTATTACATTAATATAAATTTAACATAGTATACTGTTTTAAAAAATACCAGTGTTTTTTTTTGCTCGGTTTCTGTCCAACTTTAACCAATGAAGAAGCAAAGAAATGCTCACTTACTGGATATAGCTACATAACATGCAATGCAAATACGCATAGATGTATATCGAAAAAAGTATTGGATACTCGCAAGAATGGAAATAAACACAAAACTCTAACGAAAGTTAAAATATGAATAGTTTCGACTTCCTTGAGTATTCAGAACAGTCCACTTGAATTACAAATAAGTCAGCTGGCCCAACGTACACAGAACATGATACAAGAATCACCTAACTACTATTTCCTTCTGTCGTCTCTCCTGACCTCTAGAGTTTAACGTTTCGTAACTAAATTGTTACATTACATGACAAATCATTGGGATTCATTAAAACCGATCTGCAAAAAGCACATAAAATGGACACTATGTGCCCCCTTTTCCAGCCACCACCCTGAGTTTCACACTGTGAATCGATTTTCAGTTAGTAGCAACTAGATTTTCTCTCGTCTTCCTATTTGGTATCTCTGTCATGTAAAGCAAAAAGATTTTTTTTCATTTTCGTCTCCTATTAGCTAAAAGAAAAAATCCATATTCAATAAAGGAAGAAGGTATTCATTGCTTTGTACCCCCTTTTTCTTGATTATTCTTTCTCAGCCTATAGACACAGCATTGTTACTTCCCTATTTCGTTCGTGAAGTCTGCGTAGATGCCTTTTAGTCTGTGTTGCTTTTATTAGCGTCTTTGTACAAGGAAAGAACGATATCTCAATCTCTTTGAAAAGAGCTAAACCACAACTGTTTATGCCATAAGAAAAAGAAAATAGAAGAATCGTTGGCTGTATTCCAAATTCAACTGATTCTTACATGAACTGGGTGTGTTCAGTTCATTCTATTCCTCCTCCCTTCTTCAGTTCTTTTTATAGCTCGGCGCCAGGTAGTTTATTATTTACTTAATTTTTATGTATACACCCAGGCGGAGTAATACGTATTTCGTATTTTTTCAATATGATCTGCCTCACTCTCAACGAACGCACATGTTCTGTAAACATAAATGTCAACATTCCAGAATTACGGATGTGCAAAACAATGTCCTTACTTCCGGTTTTCCAAATTACAATACTTTAAAATTTAGGATTATAAAAGACAACATTTTGAACTTTTGGGATTTCCGAAATACCCAAATTCTATAATTTTTACATTCCCAAATTTATGCTTTCCGGATACTTCTAAGGACTAATGGTAGAAAAGTTTTTTTTTTCTGTTATTTAGAAAATTGTTTTTGTCTTTTATTAGATTTTGTCAATTTTTGAACTACTTTTTTCAATCTTACTGAACTCATGAAATCACGTCTTTTTTTTTTCTTTTTTGAAATTCTAAAGTTACGAATTCCCCCCGGAATGTTTAGCATACCGAGATCTTTTAATTCTAATATTCCAAAATTTCAACTTCAGTCATTCAGGATACCAATTCTCTTTATATTCCGACATTCTGAAATCACAAAGGAAAGCCATTCCTACTCCGGAGTGGAGATTTCAATTTCGAAATGTTCCAGTATTTCGAATATTCTTACTCCAGTCCATCAGATCGAGTTTCAAAAGAAGAAATGGAGTTAGTTTTCTTCGATACAAGATACAAAAATCGATAGCTTTGTAGCCCTTTTACTTTCGTTTTCCGCTTCTGTGAAAAGGTGGTTGGATCACTGTAGCATCCAAATCATCAATGTCCGTATGTAAAACATAGTAAACATGTTTTTTCCTTTATTACCTAAGAAGCATTTTAATATACATTGTTTGTTAACTTCATGTTTATATTAGTACTAGAAATATAGAAAGCAATCGCGTAATAAGACCTTTTCCTGACAAAATCTTAACAACGTTCTCTAGACTAAGATTGACATCATATTCGTAACGTTTTGGAAAGATGAGAATCGAAACACGGAAATGGCAGACCTAAGCAAGTTCTCAATCCCCTTGCAAGAGTATCTTCTTTTCATTTCCTGCAATCTCAGCTCTTTTCTCATCCTTCCATTTTTAGTATATCTTCTTCTACTTTCTTCTATGTGTGCTTCAAGTGATTTTGTTACGTTCCTGAAAATCAATACTCCTTTCATATGATAGGAAAAAAAGCAGCTATGTCAGATATCATTGGGAGAATTTCGGGCTTGTTTCTTTCATTTTCATTTTCATTATTATTTCCTTCCTTTCAAACAACGCTACGCTTCCAGATTTATTCATGGACGTACTATTGCATTCAACTTCCAAAAGCCAGTCTTTATCTTCTATCAGATTGGTAACTTAGAGATACCGCATGTCAATATGGGCTATTATGTTGAGTCGTAAATTAAAAGTTCTTCACCAGATCACTAACCTTACCCTTTTTTAAATAATAACAGAATTTTAGTATTGATAAGGTACTAGATTTTAATCTAGTAAAATTTTCTAATCCCATTGTTGAAAAGCTTTGGAATCTTACTTTCATGAATGCTAGCAATGCAACTAGAGTTTACAGGCCTTAACTAATATCAGATTCATCTAGAAGCTATCACAATTAACACTATTCTAGGTACGTACCACTAGTAGCATGAACCATTTTCAATCACATTTTGTCACAAACTTGTCTTTAATTTTACGTAAGAGAAGCTTATCGTTTGCGGAATTAAATACGAAAATTTAACCACACTAGATATGTTACTGTACCTCGATCCAAGGCTGCACGTATGTCATCAACGATTTTTGTCATCGCGGTTTTTGTACTGTGTTTTTAGGAAAACCAAATCGATCTGTTGGTAGTGCATTAACATGGTGTAAGTGTTTTGTAAGTTGATTAGCAACAATGGGTTCTAATAGCTTGGACATCGTTTGGTAAAATGTTGATAGGACTTAGGTTTTTAACGTTCTGCGGATAAGTTATTTTAGTAATTCGAGTCACTACTACTATTTTCTATACCTGTGAGGTGGTCACTGTTTATTGGGATATATATTTATACCATCACTTCCGCAAGCATTTGTTTTTATACGTTTAATTGCTATAGTCAACTCACATGGGAATGCAATAGAAAATACAAAACAATTATTATGGTCGCCCGTTTTTGCCGTAATATCTTTGAGTTTTGAAGCGTTTTATTATACATTTTTTCCATATTTACAAAGTACTTATTAATTTTATCAGCTCTTGTACACTTGTAGGGAGTAAAACATGGGGCAAAATATTTCGAAATGCTATCATTCTGAGCAACATTTTGGCCTGGAAGAGCAAACTGCCTATATATATTGTGTAGTAAAGCATTTATGATACTTATTACTGCTTAACTTTAGAAGACGTCCGTGCACGGTCAGTTTCATTGTTGCTTACTTGTAGTACTATGTTTCAAAAAGGTGACGTCACAGAATGCAAAACGGAGCTACTGTTTTCAGTGGAGAACATGGTAATTCTCTAAAGGAATTGGCGAATCTTGTAATCATTTCCTCCCCGCAGTGAGTAGTGTTCATTTAGAATGAAAGGAGTTGAGTAGGGACCAATCTAGTACGAGCAGATGTGACGGCAAAAAACATCATCATCAACCGTTATCATAGAAGTCTTGGCTGAATATCAACCACAAAACGGTTCCAAACCTGGCAAAAATTGCTGCAAATGTTCAATGCCGAATCCAGTAATACAGTCTTCGAACGAGCACTTTGAAGAGAAATGCATGGTGTAGGAATGTTCAGCCTTGTAGCAACATGACACTATACCAAAGAACATTGATGATGGACAAATCCAGGTTCTGCCTATATTCCAATTATGGTCACTTTAGGCTCATGCGAAAGCCCTGAACACAGAGTTTATGCAAAAGGGTGTACAGAAGGAGGTTGGAAGTGCAATATTGTGGAGGTGTATTTCAATTACTGGGGTGTGTCCCTTCGTTCAAGTGTCTTACAACAAGAAAGTAGTGGACTGCGTGCCATATTTGGATAAAAATGTGTTGCAATATGCTCAGTTTTTTTCCTAAGGTAATGCCATTATGAATCTACAATATCAAGATAACAGCTACATTGTCCACCGAGCTTTAATTGTACATGAGTTAGACGTCTCACATCTCATCTTGCTCGCCAATTCGTCAGATATTAATGTTATTGAAAGAATGTGGGACGTATTGGAACAGACTGTTAAGAAGAAGGAACATAATCCCAATTTGAGCGCTCTGGGTGACCACTTGTCTACGAAATGGGCCACACTGGACATTAATGGCATCCTCTTCCAAATTGACAGCATATCAAAGAAAATAAATGCTGTAATTCGTGCTCGTGGTGATGTAAACTCATATTAGGAAATAAAGTATGTATTCCGTATTTTCTGTCTGGTGTATTCACCTCGTTCATTCTCCCTTGCACTAAACCCAAAGATTTTAGAGAAGACCACATTGCACTAGAGTTCCTTACGATATTATTAGCAATTTCATTATAAAATTTGAGTTTGATATTTCTTATTGCCTCTTCGCTCTGTTTCTAAAATGTTTATAGGCACGTTCAGCGTCTACATCACCTGAATTTCTGTATTTGTGTTGATAGTGATCTCTTATTTTCCAATGTTCTTTTACCTGTTTCGTAATCCAAGTGCGGTGTGGTCTTGTAACCCCAATCGGTTTGTTTTCTTGAACATGTTCATTAAATATGAAATGTAAAGTATAATTTAACTAAGTTGCCTGGTCATTAACAGAGGACAAACTTTGAATTGTCTCCCAATGTACTTTCTCTACAGCTTCCTGGACTTTAGTTTCGTTAAACCTTATGAAGTATCTTATTGTAATAATTCTGTGTGCTTCTC
This sequence comes from Lepisma saccharinum, assembly GCA_022664845.1. Classification (NCBI taxonomy): domain Eukaryota; kingdom Metazoa; phylum Arthropoda; class Insecta; order Zygentoma; family Lepismatidae; genus Lepisma; species Lepisma saccharinum. The sequence continues at coordinate 42,461 of JAGDQP010006844.1, read as the reverse complement.
GTTCAACCGGCACGTTTAGCGCCGCGTAAATTAGATCGTGATCCGATACGCCTAACAAGCTCGTCTGATTTGAATGTGAAACTTGTATTATTTTATTACAAATAATTAAATTTCCCTTGTAGTTTTTCTAATATTTTGAACTCTGTTGTTTTGATAAATTATATTTACTACGTATCGTGCATTTAAAATATCAGGTTTCGGTAAATTTACATTTAGATCAGTCTGGATAATATTGTTGTCGTATTTGCAGTACAAACTTATAATTACGTGATCTAATGAATTGAATTTAAGGTAGGAAATAGATTGTGTTCTATACACAGACACTTCATATTTTTTATTGTTTACCATTATATCTATTAATATCATTTTCATCATTTTTCCTCTATTATCTAAGTCATTTTGATAAATGTTGTTTTAATCTATCCCATGCTGTACATATATACAAACCCCTTCCCTGGATTTTTATATTATATCAAGTCATACGATATCGTAGTCAGGTAATTTAACCTGACTATTTGGAACCCCCAAGCTGTAAACAACTAACAAAAGGTCCAACTGAAACGGTATCAGGTACAATCTAAATTCGTCGAAGGAGTTAAGCAAACAATTGGTTTTTAGGTGGCCTAAATTCCAAGTTTCCGCTGTAGAGATTGAAGTCTGGGGGTACAATCTTCAGTACTTTCTGCATTGCCAACGTGGCTTAGCGTAGAACCTGATGAATCTTTACAATAATATTTTGCAGAGATGCTATTAGATTCAAGCCGCCCTCCTCACTGTAAACGTTGTTGTCTATAATTGCTTTTACTAACCCTAGCATATTTAAAGTGAAAACCGGGCTTTCTTTCATTCATTAGTACATTATTGACATACTTTTTTACAGCGATATATTCTAGCTAAAATATGTGAAGTAAAAGACGTTCGTTGGAGGTAGAAAGTATTCACCTGAGAATTAGATACCAGAGCAATCCGCTATCGTGCCCATAAACTAGGGTGGACAACGTATAAATTTAAAAAATCAAAATTTCTCAGCTCTGCGGGATCCGCACAGCCTTGCCAAATCTCCTACGGTTTCGTCTTTCCTATACCACAAAACTGCCAGAACAAACTCGTAGGTATGTTATGTCATTGGGGAGGGGGATTAAGTGGTTAACGAACTTCATAAAATTTGCAAATGTGTATATTTAAAAAAAAGAGAAAAAGTTATCTCGCTGGGAACTAAACCCACGTTACCGGATTAACTTTCCGATGTGATAATCAAAACGATACATCTTCACAGCTGTGGCTTGTCAGTGTTCTTCGTGAAATACTGGCTCACGACATGCACATAAGTAAAACACGTGACAAACTGATAATCATTTGCTCCGTATAGTTCCTATACTTTGAATTACTAATGTGTATACAACGTTACTCTAACCCCAAAGGTAATGCCATCCTTTCGCTATGTTGTCAAATAGCTGATGGGTCTGGATGGAGGCGGGGGGGGGGGGGAGAAAATCAACGAATTAACGCAACATATTATCAGCAATTCTAGGGTTGAATTTCAGCCTATATTATATTGACTATTCACAACCGGCTTCCGGGCAGTTTCTTCGGATTAAGGCATTAATCCCTGTCTATTTGTCTCCCCGGTTCGTAGAATAAATATGCTCCGAAAAGGTTTATTGTTTTTATTAGACAAAATCATTCGAGTAGGACCAGCTCTACCAGCCATACTTGTTTCAGGAGTATTGATTTTGTATCCTCTACTTTCTCGCAAAATCCTGGCACTGTAATCATTTTTTTTTTTTTGTTATTTCTCTGTTCTAAAATCACATTATTAATTTTCTGGCTTTGATATAGACGCTCATTTCTAAACTCCAAGTTCAAAGAGTAGTGGTGGGGAGGTAACCACATTTACAGTTGCAGCAAAGAAGAAGTTGACTAATGCCGATTCTCCCTAGAATCACTTAAAAATGATCACTTCGCCTATACACATGAATTTGACTTCTTGATTTCAGAGAAAGACTTCGTAACATAGTAGAAATAGTAAAATAGTAGTTACTCGCTAGGTGACTTCGTGGTTGAGTGGTTAGACTGACGAGCTTCAACCTATGAGTGCGGAAAGTTCCAGCTTCGAACCTTACAGCAGACAACTGGAAAATTTACAAACTTAGTGTTCTCATTTGGTCAAATGCAAAACGCGGTTTTGAGCCATTCCACGTAGTTTCTTAACGTTTGTGTGTATAAGTGGGTGTAATAAGATAATATATATATATATATATATATATATAATAAAATGAAATTAAATATATAGAAAGCAATAGAAGAAGCCTGTTGTTTTTGGCAAATTTAGAAATGTAGTTATTTACCTAAATAGACTCCAGTTTTGTGATTTAATATATAGCAGATAAAATGCTCATTTTGTAAATGAACATACTATAATAGTTTACGAGTTAAAAATCGTCTATAATTATAAACATTATATAATTTTAGCTTTATCTTCAAAATACCAAACGTTAACCAGCAAATCATGTGAGTTGTTAAACGACTGGCAAGACTGTTGCGATAGTCACCGGTATGCCATTGTTAATAAAAAAACACACTGAATCTCAAATTAGATCAAATCAGAGCTAAAAGAGACCTAATCTCCCCGAAATATGTCCCCTAGCAATGCGCATGTACAATAATATTTGTATTCCCTTAAGAGAACTGATACATCTTGGAGAAAATGAAAGAAATTACAAATGCTTTCATATATTTGAATTTTTATCTGTAGTTTATTAGCAATAACATTGTTATTTTTGGACCAGGCTTAGCTCCAAATTGGTGTTGCCACAACTATGCTTTGGCGTACCCGATTGTCCAATAGGAATGGAATGCTCCACTAATTGTAGATCAAAGTAAAGAAAGCGACTGTTTATAAAGTTGTAAACACCAAATAATGTAATGCTTTCTATTCTGTTCGTAAGTTGTCGCACACAATATTTGTTATCGACATAGCTTCCAAACGTCGAAGCCTGCTATCACTGTTTCGGTATACCAATAACGCGTTAATATCATACATAAGTTATATCTTATAGATTAAATGTAATTTTGTTATATGAGCGCCGCTCCCATGGAAACGGTAGTTAGTTGAAAATTTAAGTACTATCATAACCCCCATTTTAGCACATATGAGGAGTTTTTGGGTACATGTTTGAGTATCACTTACCTCTGCATGTTTGCCGCTTGTTACTTTGAAAAGACATGATTATTAAGAAAATCTTTTGGGTAAGTTAATTATTAAAAACTGCAGGCAGAATTCAAAATTAATTTAACATCGTATTAAGAATCTTGGATAAAACATCAATGTTTATGTCTTCAATTATTTAGTTTTTCGAAGGTCATATGCCCAGATCTACCCTTTCTAATTAACGAGGTGCATGAACATTTTTAATGAAGTCTTTGTTAAAGTATTGCTTAATAACAAACGCACAATTTATTTGAGTTAAATCGAAGTGATTTTTAATTTTAGAATACATCCTAATTGACCTTAAAACAATTGTAAAGCTTAAATAGTAAAACTTTCTTTGGAAGTGGCCCAAGGCATTCTATATACTGATACCTTCAGACCTTCGGTACAGAGCCTGTTCCGATTTTCTTGAACAGAGAAGTGGTAACCCTGGCTCCTAATAAGTTAAAAAGCGTCTCGCAAGTTCTTTAAAGCTCACGAAAACACACACACACGCAAAGATAAGCATAAACACACGCAAATGAGATAAAGAAATCTTTGGCTCGACCCCCGCCCCTCATTATCTGTGGACTTTAATTTTAAAATGTATTTATATAAGAAGGCATGAAAGGCAGGTGCTTTTAGGCCTACGGACCAGAGTTTGTACATAATCTTGTTTGTAAATTCTCTCAATGGTTGTTGTAATGATACACAAAGAACTGTAACACGAAGAAACATTAGCAATGTAATAGAAGAGGAAATATATATATATATATTGTAGAAAAAAGACAAGGCATCCAAAACATTTTTTACGCATATTTAGAATAAAGAACAATACATTTTGTTTCATTAAAACGGCGTGTTTTTAAAACCAACAATAATTCTTAGCGTTCTGATTTAAATGACGGAATATACGGAGTGATGTCACACATGACAGAAGAAATTTGACGAGAACTCTAGTCATTGAGGTGCCTGTTACTTATCTTAACATCCGATTCTAGGGGTCCTCGGTCCAGACAGGGTTCTGAAAAGCTGGCTAGTTTGTCAACAACCTTAGATATCGAGACTTAAAGGTGACTTCTCCGAACTTTATTGGAGACCAGGCTTTGGTGGCTTATACTTCAGGTGACTATTTGATGAACTCTAGCCACCAACTTTAGTCACTTCTAGAGTGACCTTTCCTATAATAACCGCTCTTTAGATATAATCTTGTCGACTGCTGATTCTCAATTGATCCTGGTTGATCGGTGATTGGTCATTTTATAGAAACTGTCTGGCATCATCATCGTCAACCATATATGTTTTTTCCTTATATCATCCTACGTCACGTGTGTCACCAAGGGTAGCAATCGATGCTTTCTAACAGAGAACTCCAGATGTAGATATTGGGTTCACTACGAGACAATTTTAAATAGAAATACCTTTTACTGTTTTATTCCTCTGTAAGACAATAACACTTCTTTCCTCCAACACGGCCGAAATATTCAAATTATTTCGCCGCAGATTGCATTAACAGAGGATCTGAAAAATATAAAAGTTAAAATTTTATTTTCGAATTTGGTTTTCATTTCTTAATTTCTTTCCATTTTCTTAAATAACACTTTATTCACTCCAGAAAAAAAATCAACTGGCCTCTTCGTATCCAAGAATATAAGCAACTGTACACAAATTTACGATATTATACACATATATTTTAATGATATTGAAACCACTTATAAAATGCTATGATGTTTAACACTTATTTCTGTGATTATTGTCCTCTTGGCACTAATGAGGGTGCACTCGAGAGTCAAGCATCATATTTGCGTAAATGCAAAGCGTGTGTACTTGGTGAAAAAATGCAGAGAATTACACACCCATAGAATGTCCTGAAATAAATTGCACACTTGGGGCGTGCCCATAAACAACCTGCACAAAAAGGTGTTTCAATAAAAGCCAATGCATGCTACATCATATAAAGCGCCGTGAGCGTTCATAAGGCTCTGGCTATACTCAATACATGTTCGAAATATTATAAAACCTATTCACTAGGTGTTAAGGATGGACAAAACAGTATTCTAGGAAGGTGGGGTTGAAGATATTGGGTGGAAACGACATTTTGACAGTGATGATCCAGACAAGGCGATGATGATCGTGTTATAACTGAATCCTGCTCTTCTGATTTCCTTGATCGTCTCTTCCTCGAATAAACCCATTTCCAGATACAAATTCCAAATTATAAAGGTAAATGTTTCAACGAAAATTTCCATAGATGGTGAATATATTCATGATTTATAAAATTAGAAGAGCGTTTTTCCATCCTAAAACCAGTAATTTATATCTGGGACTATTCTAAGCTGGTTATGATCTTTTTAGACCTCACACCAGCTGTTCACGAGGACAAGTGATCATAGCATCCAATTCTGCAATTCGAAAACCTTCGATTTATCTCTCGAAATAATACAATTATAAGTCGTAGAGTATTTCCAACAATTAATCAACTATTAACAAAGGGAAAAAAAGAGCACTGTACTTTTTGTTAATAGTTGATTACTTGCTCGGAATTCAAGAACACTTCAATAAATTAACCCCGTCTCCTCGATGCAGATTGACATCATATAGATATGTCTTCTTTTCATTCCAGTTATTTTCGATATTTCCAAGTTTATTTTTTTCCGCTTTTTTAAAGACTTGTTATGCTTCTGAAAGTCGATATTTCTTTCATATTAGAAAACTTCGGAAATTCTTCTTCTTTTCTATTTCATGTCCTGTTATCTTCTGTGAATCGATGCGAGGCTGTCATGATTGTCCCCTACTTTGATGTTGTATTTGCTTCAACTCGGAAAGAGACACTTTATCTTCCCGTTCGAATCGATAACCTGAAAATGTCACATCACATTGCCAAGCTATTATAATAGAGCAGCATGAATCATCATTGTCAAGCGTTCAATAGTTTATGCTTGTTCATTCTAAAGTAAGCAGAAAATTGTGTTATGAAGTTGTCTCTTTATCTCATTATTAAAATTGTATAAACATGTTAAATTCTACTGAAATATTTCATTGGTGGTGTTTTGTTCAAGCAATGTTTCTGAAATATATCTTGTTAATTCCCATGTGGTGAAATTACAGTCTATAGATTACGTATATGTTTCACATATCACATTATCCCATAAGTAATGTCGTATGAGCAATGAACGCTGCGATACCATCTGAGAAGCGAAAAGTGAAATAGACGGCAAGTGCCACAGCTGAGCCTTATAGATCTCTTGAATGTGCAGCAGTGTGTAGAAAGATAACGCTCTACTCCACGTTTTGGAAGTATGGCTTGTGTCTGATAATGGCAGTGTCGGAGCACTACATACTGCATGCCACGTTGTATGAATTTGACCAAGGACATCCAAACAGCGGTGCAGCACGAAACATAAATGTCATATATGCTCACGGTACGATGTATGTGCAAAAGTGCCAGAAGTGGTTCAAGAAATTTCGGTCTGGGAACACCGCCTCGCCGATAAGTCACGAGAAGGGAGACTTGTGTTGCTGGACAACGATGCGCTGCGAGCATCGATTGAGGCGAATCCAATCCAAACTGTTGAAAAACTGGCCAGCGAACTCCATGTCACCCTTTCGACCGTTCATCGCCATCTACAGAACCTTGGGTACGTGTCAAAACTCGGAAAATGAGCATCCCATGCGTTAACGCCTCAACAGAAGCAGCAGCAAAGTAGCATCTGAAGTTCCCTACTCACCCGTCACAGACGTGAGCTATTTCTGGACAGAAAGGTGACAAGTGATGAAAAGTGGATCCTAAACTGTCATAACATTACAAGCAGAAGGTAGTGGATACTTGAAGGGGGTATCGCAGAAACTGTACCAAAACAGGATCTGCACCTCTGCATTATGATGTTGAGTGTTTGGTGGGATATACGTGGGATAATACATTTTGAGCTCTTCCCACGTAACCAGACCATCAATTCAGATGTCAACTGTCAGCAGCTTGAACACATACGGACTGCATTATTAGAGAAATGTCCTGCTCTGTTTAATCGAAAGGGAGTGTTCATACAAGGTGATATCGCCTACACACACCAAGAAGAGCATGTGCTAATATCGAGGAATGTGAATGGGACAAAATCTCCCACCCCGGGTTTTCACCATATATTTCACCAACATACTACTGTCTTTCTCGCAACCTGCAAAACTACCTTTCTGGGAAAACACTGTAAATTTAGAATGACGTGGGACGAACGCTGACTCAGTTTTTGCCTCCAAAACCAGTGACTTCTTTCAGCGAAGGATTCAACAACTGATTCACAGGTGGCAGAGTATTGTGGAGTCCGATGGGGACAATTTTCCTGACTAACGGTGATGCTCCAGGTAAGTTATCATGATTTTCCTCATGGTGCAAAAGTACGACATTACTTATCCAGTCTCGATAGGAAATAACAAACTATATTGACTGGACCACGAGAGATGAGTAAATGTCAGCTCTATATTCAGTCAGTACATGTAGGACTACTTTTCGTAACTTGTCTGCTGCATTTATTAGATATTTTTCCTAAACGCCCAAATATTTTTAAGTTTCTGTGTTTTCATGGATCTAAATTCAGAAGTGCGACATTCGCTAGTTATATTAAACTAAATTTTGGTAAACGATAGTGAGTTTTCTCCCTATCTTAACTGTCATATTGTAATAAAATACAAGACGGAAATGCGATGATCTTTATGCTACGTGCTTGCTATAGAGTTATAAGGCATGTACCTAACATTATATTTCAGATCAAGCACTTTAAACCAAAAGATGAATCACGTTTTTTTTACATTTCTTTTGGCTTGGATTTCCTCTGTGTTTTATTAATCAGAGTATCTGTAAACCTCGATTCTCTATTTGGAAAAATCTGCGGATTACGTCCTTAATTCTATGTTCATCGGATCACAGAGAAGACTCCCCTTCGTAGTCACTGGCTCATTCATAGCTGCCATTCTCGTTTTTATTTGCTTTTCAAATTTCGTGTCTTCAGGTACTGCACTTCCAAAATCTTCCTTAAGTGGTTCATGTTTCATAAGGTTAAGTGACATGAAGAAAATTCTGAACACGCCGCCTTTTACAACATCATTTAACACTAGCCTTAAACCATAAACTGCATAGGCATCTGATGGACTTACAGTAACAACTATAGATTTCTTTGAACTTCATTTTACTAGCAGAGAAATGGAGTTTCATTACAATATATTTATATATACCATATTTACTATCAAGAAATGAAAGACAATTGATGAGATATTCCGTACATTCATTATTTTCATTTTTACAGAGACATTTAATAAATAAAATTGATTTGATATTAAATTCTGAAAAGCAGTTTGAAAGCAGCGGAAATGCTTTGTTTACTTTTGGACAGCTTTGATTCAAATTTATTAAAATCCTTTTGTTTCATAAATAAAGCAAATATTCAAATAAAATATTAAATTTCTGAACTTACATAGCGTGTTTTGTCTACCAGAGCATTAGTTGCGATGCCATTTTCTTGCCTAGCAATTTTCCAGGGGGAAACATTGGGGAACGAACAAAGGAAAAAAAACTGCTAGTCGCAATTGAAACAGATTTTAACCACTACTTTTCTGTGTTATTTTTAATACTATCATATTGATCAAAGCGCACTTTTAAACTCAGTCAGTGGTTGTGCTTTTGACACCTCCAGTGTGTTACGTCAGCGCAGCATACATCTGGAATAACACCCGATTTGATCTGTTGAGTTAACATACAAAAGTAGTGGCGAAAGGGTGTTCAATTAACATCGTCCAGGGTTTGAATTGAAGGTTCGTTCCAGCTTCTTCTGATATGGCCTTGGAAAATCTGTTATAGGTGAACGGCGTAAACAGATGTCAAACCTACACCGTCTCCATAGTAACTATGGTTAGTACCACGGAGAATACTTACAGAATTAGTATCAATTGTCTGATTCATCTGTGTCATACTATCATTCGCTTTGTCGTATTGCGTTAAGAAGACGTAGAAGAAGAAAGCAAGGCAGATTCCTTTTCTTTGGAATTTAAACTATTTAATTCTCTCCTGAATAAATAACTATATTGTAATGTTTCAAAATTATGTAAATTTTGTATTCAATATGGGGTACTTATTACTTTAGTTACTTCGTTGTGAATTATATTCAGCAACATCTTATTGGCTTCTCATCTGATCTGTTTGTACCAACGATTTGAATATCTAGTAATAATACTGTTAAAGGCTAATGATCAATCCAGAAAACCCAGCATAATAAACCAATAAAGCCTTAATCGGTAGGTTTTAAAATGTCTTCAGCAATTTATCATGTAAACTGAACTTTAACGTTATGTAACTGGATTTAGTTTGGTCTAATGATTGGTTTTGGACTGCAAAGAAGAAGCAAAAATTGAAATCTGATTAACGACAACCGAATAGTTTCTTGCTTATAAAAGGAATTGCGATTTCAGTTTCTTTAATTTGAGGTTTTGCGATGACTTTTAATAAGTTTGTACCTTGTATCATCCTTCGCTCCATCTTCTCCGTTATTTATCGTAAAACAGATTTTATTCGATTTTCCAGGCTTTGTTTGTTAATAAAGAGACAGATTACATCGAAGAGTAAAATTGTTGGTCAATATGATCTCGTACATCTTTCTCTTTCACTGTTTGACTTTCTTTTCTTCTTTATTTCTTCTTCACACACGCTTCCGCACACACTTCATCCTCTGTTCTTTCATTAAGTCTTTTCCTCTTGCACATTCTACCTTCCTTTCCACCTCTCTATCTTTGTCTAAGGCATAATGGTAACTCAATCTCTTTCCAGAGAGCTTAACCACAACAGCTTACGCCAGCAGAAGATGAAGAGAAAACTACTCGTTTGGCTCTATCCCAAATTCAATTCTGCACTCAAATAGAACGTCTGCTACTCCACTTCTCTTTCTTTTAGTTTCTATAACGACTGGGTTGGAACCAGACTTCGGTCCCTTTCAAAATGAAAGCACAGTTTGAGAGCCTCAAGCAGTGGAAAGAGTTTGTGATGTCTTAACGTTATCTGGCGTTCTCACCTTACCATTATCAAGGTACTTACCGTCCCATTGCTGGTTAAATAAACCTCTTTTTTTTTACGTACATCGAACATGGAGGGATTATTCCGTAATGGTAAACTCTTCAAAGGTCTCTTACAATGGCCTAATAAAAGCCTTGTTCAAGTAGTACTCACAAACGCTACTAACAACAAAGCTCAGAGAACAAGTATTTTCCACATAAAATAAAGGATTTCCAGATGCATCTAACACAAAATCCTTAAGTTGATTTAGTTCTTCGGTGGTCGAACATTTTCACTTTAATTAACCTACTTATAAGTTTATTTTGAAAATGTATTAAAGTTCATAAATACAGTTTTCAGACATGTGAAATGTAGATACAATACTAAAGAGGAAACGGGAATGAAATAAAAAAATTGAATTCTTAAAAAAAAAGAAAAGCGTTCCTCTGTTCATCATTCGGCAGTTTTTAATGGCTAGTCAGAGAGAAAAGACCCAAAAACCCTTTAAAAATACAAGTTGTAACTATGAATTAGAAACTCCAACGTTTCAATGGGCGGCACACAGACCGCTGCACAACTTTCGGTTTTTATTTTGACTCGGTGCGAAATGGATGTAAGATTAAATAGCGCTTTGTTTACCTCAATGTAATGGTTAGCAAATCAAAGATTTCAAAAGACTAGACAAAGGCTTTGGTCTAGTGCGCATTGTGTAGAAAATGATGATTGAACTCACACCTTTAAAGCAGGTGTCACTTTAAGATGAACGAAATTACAATACTTGGACAAGACGCAACTCAGTTTGCAATTATAAGCGACCTTTTAAAGTTTAGAGATTTCCGTTTGTTCTTTTCTAGCACCTTTAATTTTAATTATCAAATATGGGTGTTCCCCCAAAATTGTGGTGAAACTTTGGGAGGTCATTATTTACACCAAACCAGAGTTTCATCGTTACGAATGACGTAATATCTAGATATACAATGAGATAAGCAGGATCATACTTGCATAGCACAATCGAAGAACTTAATCCATCTACTTAATTATGTTTATAATTGGCAAATGCAACGTAGAAGGAGTTTCTATGTTCGCCCTATTATGTTGCGAGACGGGTCTAGGCGCCCAGGCAGAACAAGTGACCGAGGGACGTTCCAAGGACGTCCTAAATTCCCGAGTCTTATTCTGGGATATTCAGGAGGACAGTAACGCGTGGCTCGGACGTCCTGCTTGGATATCCCCAAATCATCCCTATAGGACGTACAAAACAACACCCTTAATTTCCGAATCGTATTCCGGGATATACAGAAGATTCACAAAGCATCCCTTGGACGTCCTGGTGGTATATCCCAAAATCGCCGTGCCCTACAGAAGTCATATACGCACATGAGTAAGAATGCATCTCTTTTGCTTCTTTTCATATCCATTGTCAGTTGTTATTTGAAGAAAGAAGTACTTGCTCATAAGGGCCATTTTCTGCCCCTCAACTAATTTTAATGAAATTTTGTACGTAGTAAACAGAACATATGAGAGTTACAATAACCCAAATCCTATATCCATGGCACTTCCGGTTATCACGGAAAGCGCGTCCAAAAATGACCACTTCCAGATTTTATTTTTTATAGTGTTGCTCAAAATAAATTCTGATATCTCCAGACTTGCTTAAGCTATCAAATCCAAATTTTGTTTGGAAAGTACTAATGTAATGAGAATGTTATCGTGTAAACTGAAAGACTATATCTTCTGTTGTTTTGAAGATAAATGTTAGTTTTTTTATGTAAACGTTCATTTTTTCTTATAAAAATGCACATTTCCCAGGAAGTTTTGTGTTGTTTAATCAACAGCCCCACTAGTTACAAAACGATGCGTCACTTAAATAATTTCCATGTTATGTAGAAGAACGTATTTACTTTTTTGTAACTGTGACAAAAGAAACATTTTAAACTGTAAAGTTGAATTTTCCACTTCGAACTATATGTTTGAAATTCAGTTAAATAAACTACCATACGTATGAAAGTTCCCAAGATATCAAAACTAAATTTTGCGTGACAAGTACAGATATTATGAACACATCACAACAAAAATTTCTAGTTAATAACTTCAGCCGTGTTTGAAATAGAAAATATTTACTGCTTATCACGCTGACTCTAGGAGCGCGAACACTAAAATATTGGAACACATGCTTAAAAATAACGTTCGAGAAATGCGAGCGTGTCTTCAAGAGGAAGAAATTTTCATCGTCGATAGAGGCTTCCGGGATGCACTCTATCTTCTATCAGACTTAATTTTCCAATCTAAAATGCCCGAGTTCCTAAAGACAGGGCAAAAACAGCACAAGAGCTTCTAGTTAAGAAAATCAGTGATAGTAACAATGATATGGTGGGTGGTTCAATATACGAACGGCAGAGTTAAGCAGTGGAAGGCTCTACATGAAATACCCAACACACAAACAGGTAATATAGATTACGTCCGTATCGTGTTCCATTTGCAACGCCTAACGGCCTGTGCTTGTCAGAGACAAGTCCAAAGATGAATATATCACAATAAAAATGCAGTTGATTGTGAAGAAAACTAATGTTTTACAATAAAATGTCAATAATGAACGGTCGGATAGACGATAAATCAACTGTATAGTTATGACTGTCGATTCCATGCCTGATTTCCCAGTGTTGTTGGAAGATCAATTATGGAACCTTACGGTAAGCCTATATCAATTAAAGCATACACCTAGCTATACAGATGAATGTTTCACAGATGAAGATTCTTACTATATATTCCTTAATAAGTAGCAACCTGGCATTTTGCGAGTTGAAGTTTAATCGTGACACACAGCAACGAAGACGTACAATCTATGGATTTCATACTTCAAAATCGACATTGAACAATGGCACTGTCAATGCAGAACAGGAGCAAAAACGATTAGTTGTTGTGCTCATGTAGCATCAGTTCTTCGGTATCTGAGTTACAATCAGCATTCGAATAGTTCTCTAAAAACAGCAGGATCTCGGGTGCTGGAAGACGTACTAGACGCTGCCAAAATCTCTAAGCAAGTAGACATGAACTTGCAAACTGATGATGACAATTATCCTAGTTCTAGAAGGTGATGTCGCTGCGTTCTGCCTTTTCATTTCGTCGAAATTTATTTGTAAGGGGTTGTAAACTACGAACATTAACATGATCTACATAGCTCTAAAATGAATGTCAATTTTATATTGTTTAATGTTCTTGTGCTTCAAATGGCTCTGATTAGTTTCCTAATAAAATGCTTCATAATTCGAAAAATCAATCGTTACTATATAGCAAATATCTTCAACTTCAAACATGGCTGAAAGTATAAATTAGATATTTTTATTGTGATGTGTGCATAATATCCGTAATTGTCACACAAAATGTAGTTTTTTATATCTTAAAATCTTTATGAAATAAGGTGGTTAGATTAGCTGAATTTCGCACATATTCTTCGAATTGAGCGACTCATTTTTGTTTCTTCTAACCATCAGCCCCCATCAGTTACAAAATAAATTTTAAATACGTTCTTCTACATTCCATGAAAATTCTTAGAGCGAAGTATCGTTTTGTAACTAGTGGGGACTGATGGTTAAACAACACAGTTTCTTGGAAAGGTGCATTTTTATAAGAAAAATTGAACGTTTACATAGGAAAACTAGCTGTTATCTCCAAACGGTAGACTATATAATCTTTCGGTTTTCACTGCAACGTTCTCATTATATTAGTACTTTCCAAACATAATTTAGATATGATAGCTTAAGCTAGTCTGGAGATATTAAATTTATTTTGAACAACACTATAAAATTTAGAATCCGGAAGGGTTCATATTTGGTCGTGCTTTCCATAATAACCGGAAGTGGCATGGACATAAGATTTGGTTTACTGTAACTCTCATATGGTCTATTTATTACGAACAAAATTTCATTAAAATCGGTTGAGGAGAAGAAAACGTCTCTTATGCACAGTACTCCAGTTCCTGCAAATCAGCAAATACCCAGGGAAATGAATAACAAAGCACTATTTCGATCCCGGAGATAGTCATGCCAACTCCTCTCCTTCTCCCTGGTTCGATCTGCTACGAGATGGACCAACCTACCTAACCGCCTGATCTGCTACGAGATAGACAATAAACCCCAAGTCCTGATCTGCTACGAGATAGACAATAAACCCCAAGTCCTGATCTGCTACGAGATAGGACTTTTCCTTATGGCCCCAGCCAGCTACAAGCCTTTTGTCTCAGCCAGACAACATCAGTTGTCTGGGCCAACGTCAACCGCAACACATGGAACCGTATGGAAGAGAACGAAAGTAATTTGAGATACGAATGTAGCTCAATAATAAGTCTCCAATAGTTTGTATGAGAGACTATTTTTATTAAAATAGTGGACTTGTAATTTTTATAATAAAAGGTGAAGGGATAAAAGACAAGCTACGATCCTTTCATTGCTCTACCTAATAAATTAAATAAATAAACCAGTAACGGCGCCAGACTCAGATATTTCGGGGCATTGCAATGGCAATTAAGGCGCTCCCTCAAAGTTTCTTTAGGTGGTGGAGCTATTATTTGAACTCAAATAATCGCGCCGGTCTTTTTTTTTAAAATAACAAAAACTATACCTGAAGGTAGTGCAACTCATTCCAAGTGAATTCTTTCTTCACCTGTAAACGTTCTGTATCTATGATACATAACAAAAACAATAGTGTTCAGTGAAACAGTGCTATAATGAAGTTTCTACAATAGCCCGCTCCGGTGCTCGAACTTGAGACCTCGAAAGTGTTACTATTTATAATAGAATGGACCTGTCAAATAACGACATATTAAGTCCAAAAACATTGTTAAGCAACAAATTCGGGTTACGAAAAAAAAACAATATTAAAAGTGAAAAGAAAAGAGCAAACATTTTATACACGGAGAATAAACACAGTGAACAGCACTACGAAAATCAATGTGCGTCAGCAGAACTTTCCTTCTGCTTAGTAAATATCTCTGTAAGCAGGAAATGTTTCGACCTTGCAGTGACTTTCAAGAACAATGAACAGTGAATTAAAGTTTTAAAGTCAGCATTTCTATAGTGAAGTCAATAACCATCGTTTAAATACCTTGTCTAACGAACTTGGTTGACATATAAACATTACTACGAACAACAAAAACATTGTAGTGGAAAAAGTTAAACACATAATACTTAACAAAATGAATAGTTTTCGCCAAAATTTAAGACAATGGAAAGTACCACACAATGTTGACTGGGCAATTTTATAAACCCAAAGTACAAACTTATAAAAAAATGGACTGTATTTTCCCCAGTTTTATTTCACTCATGGTGGTGTTACCGAAACAAAGGAGACAATCTCCGTCAACTCTGATGAAAGCAATCTTCATAATGGACATAAACAATGCCACAAAGGTGTTTCAGGAACTCTACTCATCGAGCGAGACCACCTTTACCTATTAATGTATAATTAATACTTCAATCCGCATCACTTTACGTTTGAGGGAAATGGCTGCATTCGATGCAAGATCCTGCTTACAAGTAAGTCTTTCTTCGGAGCCGATTGCGTACCAACGCACGACTCAGCTTACAAGTGAAACATAAGGGAACTTACTACAATAATATTCATAACCTAAAATCTTCTGTTACAGTGAGGACCGCATTGTTTTTAAAGTGCTAATAATATTTAGTGTGCAGTGTGTTTTAGTGAAAAAAAATGCATCCTCAGCAATGTTTGCAACCTCGTGCGGGGTGTAAAGTGCCGTGGATTGCGCTATTGTAATATACGACAAGCCACGTGCTCTTTGTTTGTAAATAAATAGTAGTGCGTAGTAAGAGTAAAAGCACGTGCTACTATCATAACAAATGGTAGTAATAGTAGACGGAGAGAGTCGACAACAATCAACCGAAGATAGCCGAAGATGCAGACGACGACCAGGAACTGAAGAGTCAGCAATCCAGAACAGAATAAATAGAGGTCGGAACTAATCAGAAAGGACTATTTCAATTCCAGAGATAGTCATGCCAACTCCTCTCCTTCTCCCTGTTTCGATCTGCTACGAGATGGACCAACCTATCTAACCGGCCGGATCTGCCACGAGATGAGCCAACTTCCTAATCGCCTGATCTGCTACGAGATAGGCAATAAACCCCCATGTCCTGATCTGCTACGAGATAGGACTTTTCCTTATGGCCCCAGCCAGCTACTAGCTAAGGGCCTCCTTTATCAGCCAGACAACATCAGTTGTCTGGGCCAACGTCAACCGCAACATATGGAACCGTATGGAAGAGAAAGATACAAATGTAGCTTTTTGAGATACAAATGTAGCTCAACAATAAGTCTCAAATGGTTTCGTACGGGAGACTCTTTTATTAACTTAGTGGACTTGTAAATTTTATAATAAAATGTGAAGAGATAAAAGACAAGCTATGAACCTTTCATTTGCTCTACCTAAAAAATAAAATAAACCAGTAACGGCGCCAGACTCAGTTACACTGGGCATTGCGGTGGAAACTAAGGCGCCCACAACAATAAAATGTTTACGATATTGAATGTCTTGTAATTATGACAAGAATTAGAATATATTTAAATAGTATTTTAACCTTTTGTCTTTATTTATGTAATTTTGGAATTGTTAAAATTTTACGAATATGGAAAATTGAAGTTTGGGTGATGGATAAAATTGGGGAAGTTGTTATTAATAAACAATATGGATTGGAGTCAGGGTTATTCATTTGTGTCATGATGGTATTATGTTACTTGATCGACATTTCCAGCGACCATATTGCCCGTAGGGCAACTTGTGTTTCCGCGGTGTGTCCTTTTTTATTTTTTAAGTGAGTTTAGTTGCGTAATCCCCACTCTGAAGACATGCTCAGATTACAATATAACCACTGTCGTTCTCAACCTTTTCTTTTTGGATAGAGAAATTTGTGATTTAGAATTTAGGTATAAGTAGATGCCTGGCTTAAAAAGGAAGGATAAATTTGAAAATTTCGATTTAAAAGACTGATTGAATTTTGGGGATGGAATAAGTTTTTTTCCTGATAGCAGGTTGAAAATTGGAAACCACGGAGTTACTCTTTTGTACATTATTCTAAAGGAATTGATTTTAGAAATAATATGGATACTGAAAGTATTTTGATGCTCTCGTTAATTCTTAGGAGGCTGTGTTCGAAGTCTGCGAATTTTGTTAAATGATATTGTTAGTAAACCTTCAACGAGTTGGGTTGGATCTCCGAATGATGCTTATAGATTGGAAAGGTTATGCATGTAAATACGTGCCAATATTGCAATTGATAGTTGTTGTGCTTGGAGACTTATAGACGTTTTAGACGGGCTGAAGTCCATGAAACTCATTTTGGTGAAAATTTAAAATGGTAGGATTGATTGATTGTGATCAAAGTAATCAGTAAGCTTATCTGACATTGGACAGAACTGGTTTAGTGGATTGTTACTTTGTTGAATTGAGTAGAAGTGATATGGATCTGGAAGTAGGCCAAAGAGGTAGAATGGTAAGTGAAAACAAATTAAAATTCAGATATCCGTACCACTGTATGACTTTCTGGGGTAGTATCAAAGTATGAATTCCTTATTTGGGAAGATATCAAATTGTCCATATCGTGAAGAGAGAAAAAAAGAATTAAAGTTTGCAAACTAAAACCCAACTACAGAAAGAAGAACTGAAACACTAATTTGCATAAAAAATCCTTTCATTTGATATGAAACTTGACATAATTGTCGACTAATTTCTTCATACCCGCCTTGTGGGATTTATTATGTCATTTAGCCTATGACACAGTGTTGATCAAGATGAATCCAAGGACACCTCATTTGTTTAAATCGCTCAAAGGGTTTAGGCTGTACGAGTTAAACAATCTAACCTGTGAGATTTACGATTTCTTCATATCCGCCATGTTGGGTTAATTACACATATAATTTACATAAAACGCATCCTCAGGTTAAAATTTGTGCTGGCTCTAGCAAAAACAAAATGCAGGATTGTGCTGGAATTGTTGAAGTTATGTTGGTTATACTGGATTTTTTGTTGGGTATGCTGTACCAGCAAATTAAGCTGTTGGTGCTGGAAATTGGTACCAGCATAACTGGATGGACCTGTTGGACCATTAAATCCCAGAAGGTTTGCTGGTTTTGATTTTCCTGGTTGTGCTAGAACTTCATAATTTGTTGGATTTATCTCACCAGCAAATACAAGCTGTATATACTGGTATGTCTGGTATCTGGAAGTACGCTGGTTATTCTAGAGTTTCATGTTAGATGTGCTGGACCAGCAAATTAAGATTGTTATGCTGTAAATTGAACCTACAAACTTTGCTGGTGTACAGCATAGTTTGTTAAATTTATCTCACAAGCCAATACCGGCTGTATATGCCGGTGGTTTTGGTATCTCGATGTATACTGGTGGTGCTGGAATTCATGCTGGATTCCACTATAGTTTTAAAGACACTAGAGGAAAATTTCAGGGAAGAGGTAAAATTCCGCCTTCCACTATATTTTAAACTAAGGGGGTAAATTTCAGGGGCGTAAAATTCCACCTTCCACTATTTTAAATTAGGGGTAAATTTCAGGGGAACTAAAATTCCGTCTTCTGCTATTTTAAACTAAGGGGGGTACATTTCAGGGGGGTAAAATTCCACCTTCCACTATATTTTAATCTAAAGATGTAAAATTAAGGGGGTAAAATTCCGAGGGGTTAACATTCTGCCTTTTACTATATTTGAAAAGAAACTAGGGGGTGAATTTCAGGGTGGCAAAATTACGAGTCGGGATTTTAATTAATATCAAAATTAAATTCAAAGTTAATCATGTGAATCAAAATCTGACAGATGTAATAATTAGTGGGGGGTGGGTAAATTTTTTCTGCCACGAACGCAATTCTAAGAGCTACTGTTCCACAAGTTTTGTGAAGTCACGTTTTTCTCAGGGAGGTACATTTAAGGTCAGTATAATTACGCTTCCCAGTGCAAAAGATCATATCAATTCTTCCATGAGTTATTACCTCCAAAAAGGAATATAAATCTTTTAGAAGTGATTATTTCACTCGTGATTAGCCTTGAGCTATTGAGAACAAATTGGAAAATTTTATTCGATTTAGTAATGCGTAACGTGGCTAACATATTATTACAAAAAGTATGAATGATATATTTTCTTAGACGTAGGTACACAACGGACCTTAAATAATATTAGAGCAGATACAAGTCAGATGTCCATTTCGAAACGGGTTCTTCTGAAAAAGTTTTGAAATTGAGATATTGACATTGTTAAGTTCGTTTTATCACTTTCGAACACATTAGTAATATTTTCTGATTCCAAAAATATTCAAATTAATTTGAATTTCATGAGACAGTAAGGATAGAAACATAATTAGCAGTAAAAATTGTATATAATTTTATATTTTCCAATATTATTTTGCAGTTCAATATTCGTAAACAGTTACCTACTCCAATTATTTTTAAGATACCTCTAAATGTTACCTAGCGTTTAAAAATTAGAAGTCTATAACAAATATTTGTGTCAATATCCTAACATTTATGGTGATTGACAATGGACAAGGGCCCGTTTAGAAATGGACGCCTGGAAGGACAATAGCTAGTCTCTGTGTTTTTCACATATCTATATAGTTTACTAATTCCACATTTTTGGTGACGTTCGTTTTAGCATGACTTGATAATTATTTTTATGCAATGCTTAGAAATTAAATTGCTTCAGAAACGAGCAAGCCAGTTTGAATATCATCAACATCATTTATGTTCACTGTTTCTTTCACTTGTATTACCCATATGTGTACATATACACGTATAGAATAGCACATGTTGTTCATATTACTTTTGATGGTAACTAAGGAAGTACAATTTATTATCAAGGAACATTACGGTTTATTGTTGTTTTACACGTTAGCACATTAGAGTTAATATGCATTATGTATAATTTTCGTGAGTCCCCTTGAACATCCCCCCCACGAATAGAACATTCTGGAATAAACATTGTTTGTTTTGTACCTGGGGAGATCTCATTAACCCATTTAATTTACCTCATGACTGCAGAAAGAAGATTTCTCCTGTGATATAAGGAACCCGTTAACCAGTTGCTTTTAGCGCTTTCGTTAAGATGAAACCTGCTATATACCATATACTATATGAATGTGAAGCATATAGCACACTTGTAAGTCGAGGATCAAGATCCAACCAGTATTTCCTCAGTGTACAGAGGGTGTTAATTTCGCCTTTTTTAGTGTGTGTGTGTGTGTGATGGGGGGGGGGGGTCGTCTCACTGTGCACTGGTCTCTACAAGTGAATAATAACTCGTTAAGATAAATCAATAGAGCACGTCGATGGTGGTCGGTGACGCAGTAACTATGTCATCTCAGGACTCTTGCTTGCGCGCTTCCCTGTAGTCGGATGGTTGAAAAGCATGACTCTCCACAATCTCAATATTCATTATCAAGTATAGGTTATAGAGAGTTAACGGGAAGTTTTCCGTGTTGGCTAGTGAGTCCACTGTGAGTTCTCGTTTTCCGAGGGTCTTCGAATAACGGGGAAGTATTATGTTATGGTCAATAGTAGCAGTCTGCGCTTACGATTGTGTTCGCGAAAGCGCCTCAATCAAACTCACTTGCACCGGGCCCCAGATTACCTTGCGCCGCCACTGCATAAGAATGCATGCATTCCGATTTGGTGTGCGAATTGATCGCTTGACCAAATCGTCCTGTCTGCAGCAAGTCTAAAATGATTTTGTCAATTTAATCTAACGCGCTTCAAGGTGATTGTTTATCATTGGGAGTAAAGGGAAAGTTGCAAGGCACTAAATCATATTAGACTGTACATCACATGGCCAGATAAAGCTACCAAATCAGTGGAGTCCTCTGCGTTCTGCTTGTGATAACGAAGATCTGCTGTTTCCAAATCCTTCGTCTTCTGTATATCGATTTGTTACCATTATTCTGTTTTCTCTACTTTCACCTGTAAAATTACCATATCCCAAAGCTCTATTACGACATATATGTTATCATGTATCGTATCTACATAGTCCCCTATTATATCTACATGATCATATATAGCTTGATTGTTAGGCCTTAAAGAGTATGCCTTAACAACAACCAAAAAAAAGACAGCTTCTCTCCCACACCCTATATCCCAAGCTAAAAGTTTCAACTGGTGTTACTGATAAAAACTTGGAGTTCCATATCAAAGAAGAGAAAGAAGCAAACCCGAAAGTCTGGAATATCTACGCGTCTCTTGCATTTACTCCAGATGAAGAGAAGAAAGAAAAGACACGCTAAATATATTGCTTTTATCTTCTTGAAGGAAGGAGAAAGAGAAATCAAATAGAATTGAGTGAGCAAAGAGCAATTTCTGTAAAGGAAAAAAAAAGTCCCTCGAGGGAGGAAGCCAGAGTGAGAAAAGTTAAAAGGTCTTCCACTTGATGTAAAGCTTTGGCATCAAAGAGTTGCTGATGTAATTGAATTAAGGTTAATGCACACAGATAGTGAAAGGTTCTAGGGTCTCTTTTTTCTCTCTCTCTTTTTCAAGATCCAGCGATGAAGGTCCTTTGACACGGAAAGTAAAGGAAGGCCCTCCAAACAAAGAGATAAATGTTAGCTTTTTCACCTAAAATATTCTTTTGAATTGTTTTTTTTTTTATATTGTTCAATGGAATTACAATAGAAACTTGGCTAAAATACTTATATGAAAGTTTAAGATTACAACTGAACATAAAGTTGTGTCTTAACTTGTATTTTTCCAGCTGGAAAATACAATATCTACCGAAAAGTAAATGGGTATCCTTATAGGCCCCTATCCTAGAATAAATATTTATGTACGTAATCTGCCGATTTACTTATCAATCATGCATCAGACCCACAAAAGGTATTCGGATGTCGTAAGGGATGCCTCGTTCAGTCCTAAATAGCAAAATCAGCTTGAATCAAGTTCATTTTAGCCAACAAGCTAAAAACAAGTTTGTCGTTTCAAGCAAATGTTGGATCAAGCTTGAATTCTGTTTCATTTCTCAAAGACATGTAGTGCCTTGTTTAGGCAAGGGATAATCAAGCTACAAAAGGTGTTGTTAGATCAAGCATATTTTATCTATGAAATATCAACGTTCTATCAAGCTTTAAATATACTTGTCGTATCTTGTCAAGCCTAACAAGGCAAAATCAAGGGAATTTGAATCTTGGATCAAACAAAATAATACTTTGTGCGTCTGTCCCTGACAGCGCGTTGTACGTTGCCTAAAAGCTTCTCTTTCAACGCAATTTTATTTGTGAGAAAAGATAGTCTGAGGAATGGGACTAAAATCTGATGTATAGAGCGGATGTTTGAGCTCATAGATCGAGCTCGAAGTTTGAAACAATTTCACACAGAGTGTTTTAGACTTGTGTCTCTCTGAAATTAAATCCATTAGTCAGTCTCATATCTGGTATAAATCTTCATCTTCTGCAAATCTATTTTTAGAATTAACTAATCGTTTCTTTACTGATGCCAAGCTGAACAGCTCGAAGTCTAGTGGTTATTCATTCACCTGTTACTAACAACAATTCCCCTAGCTTTCATCACATTTTTATAAGATCTTGAGAAACCGGAAGTCCAGTGCGGGGTCTATCCTCCAGAGACTCTCCACCTCTCTTCAAAATGGAGAAATGCAAGTGCATGGTTTAGACAGTTTTCACTTGTCTAAAACGATAATAATGCTAAATTAATACTAATGATTATATAATCGTCCTTCGGGTTGAAACTTTATTGACAAAACTTGCTTTGATTGGAAAATTAAAATAGTAAATATGTTTCCAAAACTGTCCAATGAAGCAAGTACAGATTATTTCAGTTCCCAATGCAGGTGGTCAAATCGCGAACTAATGTATCAACAGAGAGGCGAATAGTGAATGTAGTGGTGGTAATTAAGTTTCGTGTGAATAGTCATACAAGGCTTATAGCACGTTGCTACTTATGCAGATTTCTATATTCTCCTATTAAAATTCTACATAGACCTGCAGGAAACGTTTCTGAAATCAATTCAATCGTGGTCGAGGCATGGCGGAACGCAACCGATAAAGGAAGATTATACTCTATTTTGTCGAGCATTGAGGAACTATTGGATATGCAGTTGGAAGTTACGGGAGGTTTAATGTAATATCTAACTGGCCACGGAACCTTTCGACAGAAGCTGCATCAGATGAACATCGTCGAGGACAATATAATTTATGTCATACTTGTGAGGTGGTGGCTATGCCCGAGCATATCGTTATGCGATACCAAGAAAATGAGCATCTTGCTAGAGATGAGAGAGAGCTCCTGGGGGACACACCCGTCACAGACGTTCTGAGAACTCCAGAACTGGTGGCGACCCTCAGAGGACTAACAGATAGAATTTCCAACTATTATAAAAGAAAATACATTAACGGTGTGAACCACCGCGTACAGAAGACAAGATAAGGGAAAATAATGCAACAGCTTTAAAAGTAAGCTGGTGGGTGATCGTATCCGCGTAGCCGTGCCATGACAACCACGTCTATTAAGAAACAGAACTTAAATGTGAAGTGAAATAAAGTAAAAATGTGAACATAACTAGAATAATTGTGTCTGCTGGAACCCGGCAGAACTAACGCCTTGAGGCGGAAACCGTCACAAGAGACGCTCTAAGTGTGTGAATGGAAGAGGTTCTGATGGATAATATAACGAGTAAGGGAAGACAATAATTAATAATTGTGCATAAACGCGGATCTTCTCGAACCCGGAAGCAAAGCGGCTAGATGGAACAAGTGGAATGAGTGAGGAGAGAGTGTGTGAGTTAAGTGAAATTCGTGTAAAGTGTGGAATAATGGAAACGAGACTGCAGAAGGAGTAACCCGTGACAAGAAGATGCAGTTAGTACCAGGAATGGGATGGCGAAAAACACTTTGTGGATTTAGCAACGAATCCGCGCGCACCTAATCCCATGTTGTTGGTTTTTATCTTGTTCTAGGAAGAAGAAGAGGAAGAAGCCATAAGTATAAGCAGCTTAAGTTATGTGTTGTCCTGTCCTTGTCCCCTTGTTTTACTCCTTAAATGTTATGTACTTTATGTTTCTTTGTTGTTTTTCTAAATATATAGGATATAAGTAGAAAGGATTCCCCCCATGTGAAAGGCCCATATATAATATTAAGGCCAGGAGAACATTCTGGACGCCTGGCAAAATCTCGTCCCGTAACCACAGAAGTCTCAGACTGATGGAACACAGCAGCTTTTCGGAATGCCTGAACTCCGGCAATCCAAGAATCTCTAGGGACATGCCTGCCCCAAGGCAAGGAGAATGAATATCTGCTCGTGATGCACGTCCCAGAAAGTGCACAAATTGTCTTGTGCAATGGATGCAAAGAGGCAGGGGTGGAATGCGGGTCCCTAAATGAAAACAAATCTGCTATTTAATCGTCCAATTATGAACGGATAATAATATTAGCTAGCTTGAAAGGGAATATTTTGACCAAATATTGAGAAACTATTTATGAAAAGAGCATTGGATTATCTGCTTTCATGAATTATGAATTATGAATTATGAAAGAGCTCCCCTTTCGCTGCTGATTGCTTTGGGAATTAAAGAGAACAAGAAGAGAGAGTAGACACAACACACAAAATAACAACGAACAGAAAAAAATGAGTATAAAGTAGTGGTATGGGTAGGATCGCCTCTTTATTCCTTCGTTAAATATAAACAGTTGGTAGAAACACACGAAGTCAGTTATTCTCTGGTTCCGGTTTAACCAGCTGAAGAGTGTATTAAATGTCATTCTGTAGAGCAGGCATCAGCAACTAATTTCCATTCGGGAAGATGACGTGTTGAGTGGATCAGTGCCAGGAATTCGGCCATGGTATTACAGTAAGTTTTTGGGGAAAGTAAAATCAAAACAAAGTAAGGTCTTAGTAGAATTTGGCAAGGCTTCAAGAGATTGTTGACAGTAAATATTTAAAGGTGGGGTTTGCGTTCGACGATTTCGACGGGTGACACCTCCGTTTGGGGATCTGGAAGAATCCTTGATCAGCACGTAGCCAGCGAGCACATGATCTCGTAGTGTTTGCGTGATATTATATCTCGTGTTTGTATGTATTGAATCAAGTAGAAATGCAAAAGAAACGTGAAATTCGATCATATTCAGTGCAACGACGAAGAACGTATTTGTTTTAGTATTAAGTACTCATTATCATTAACGAAAGGCTGTAGTGTAAGCTATATCGAGCGATCGTATCTTAGTTAGTAGAGTGTCAATCTACCAATCGCAACGTCCTGGGAACGATCCCAGCGGCCGCCCATTCTGATTAAGTGTTTTCCAGAGTATTTCCTCAGTGACACCAAATAAATCCTGGGATGGTAGACCTACCTACAAACTAGGACTTGACAGACCACCTTCCAACAGTATCTCCCCTCCTCTATCCTGGTCTGGTTATAATACTCAAGTTAATGAAGCTCAGTATTTCCTTTAATGGAGTTCATTAAAATATATACCATTACTATCTTGTCATACGCCTATTCATGCTAGCGTTGGCAGAATGAGAAGAACGAAGATTATCGGGATATTGATCATTAAAATCTGCTCACTTTTGACCTTTAGGTATCTCTGACTTAGGTCTGGATTGAGTAGGACATAGGATACCCCGAATTTAAGGGTAGCGGCCAGGGCCTAAATTGATTTTGTAGCTTGACATTCGCCTGGTGAAACTGAGGGGAAACTATAAAACATTCAGTCAGAATAACTTGCCGCGGGGTTCAGACCCACGTACCTACCTACGAGTCAACTGATATCATGTGAGGGTAAAACTGTTTATATAGGAATATATCCTTTCCGCGATGACAGTCGCAGCCTAAAACGCCTAAAATCCATAAATCAATTAAATTCGTGTTCCGATTAATTCCCCAAGGACAATGTGAAGCTCTTGTGATAATGGGACTTTTTCGTAAGAAAGTAGGCATTCCTCAGATGATAGAGCACTGCTTTTCCTATTCTAAAGGTAAAGGAATTAAAATATTCGACCAACCATCCTATTCTGATTTACTCTTTCAACCACTTTCCACCAAACGAATACAAGAATAACGCTGTAATGAAAACAACACTTCCTCCTCCTTAACTACTGCGTCTAGCGGGAATAAAATATTTGTCTAACGCTCTGCGAACGCATTTTGTAGATTTTGGGAAGAATATTATTCCGGAGAATTGCACATCCATAATTTTCAAAGGATTTATTGATTTGTTATTTCCGTTCTAAGAACTAACAGCCCATTTTTAGTAAAGTAGGCTGTAAACTACCCCATTCAATGGACTACAGCGGGACTTAAAACCGTGACCACGCGCACTGAAAGCATGCTAACTTTTCTGCAACTACAGGTTCTCATTATCTTTGTTTGAATTTGAATTTATTTTAAGACCTTTAGGTAACTATGGCTCAGGCCGGATGAATGATGATAGAATGAATTGGTGGAATGAAGAAAGTGGGAGGAAACGGGAGTACCCCGAGAAAACCCACGAATACGGTGTTTGGCCACAACAAAGCGCGCATGGCATGAGCAAGGATCAATCCGACGACCCCTAGCACGAGAGGTGAGCGCTCTACCAGCTAAGCCAGCGGGGCCCTCATTAACTTTGTATTGAAGAAATACTCCTTCATCCGGTGATTTCTTGTGATTATACTTTGTTGAACTGAATTGAATTTATGGTTTTCAGACATCGAAGACTCAGGCCAGGATAAAAGAGAATGAAAAGAAGCTTTAAGATAACGGCCAGGGCCTAAGTTGAAAGTGCGATCCCCGCATTTTACTGGTATGACTGAAGAAAAACAATGGACAAACCTCAACAGGTTTGCCGCTGTCATTGAAGCTACGATCTCTCGAATGATGAGCCAATGCCCTACCATTTTTTTAAAAACAATAATTTATTGTCCTATAATTATTTTACAAATTTTAACATATACCACTGAGCTACTAGGTCTCGGTTGTGATTATAGTTTGTGTTTTCTCTCTTCGATTGGCGTGGACGTGATTCGAATTCCTCACATTTCGGTACTATAGTATTTCATACCAATCTCTGAAAACGGCGTTTTTACCTTAAACAATCACAATGGACAATGTCCGATACAATATGTTGCATTAGATATAGACTTATCACTACTCTTCCAAGACAAATGAGACCAATGTCTGGTGTACCTTTCGTCATTAATCTTCCATTAAAATAAGTATTATTCTAAATTTTGGACAACCCAGAAGGCGAGAGTGCAGTTTAACACCTTTAAATTTCAAAGGATGAAAACAATGGAGAAAAGTTTAGAAAACCACGAAACCTCCTGTGCTCCTACGAAATACGCTCGTCCTTGTACTTTAGGATCTGCTAAAGTTTTCAACCAAAAATGCTTTTTCCTCTGAGCGGCTCGAAACTGCAGATCAGACTAAAGTTCCAATGTTAAAATATAAACCCGATAGATTTTCTTCATTTTATGTTTCCTAACCTTACTTAACTGAATGTTTATCTGAACAGATTTGAACTTTTCGCACAAAAAGCAGGAATGGCATTACTACATACAATGCAGATGACATTTAATGCAGATCAATAAGGGTTCAAGGAACAATCGTACACTAGAAAATAAAAGATTGAAGAGAGTACAAGCTTTGTCCAATCAACTCACGCGACGACCCTTTCAGATACTATCGGCTTATCTTATAAGTAATGTCGTATTTGCAATGACGTCATCTGACGAGCGAATAGTGAAGCAGACGGCACCGGCCACAGCTAAGTCATACAGAACACGTGATTGTGTAGTAGTGTGTAGGAAGAGAACGGTCTGCTCCACGTTTTCGAAGTGTGTTTGATCATGGCAGTATCGTAGGACCAAATACGGCATGTCATGCTGTGTGAATTTCTTCAGGGACATACAGCCAGCCCGGCGACGTGAAACATCAATGCCGTATATGGTCAGGGTGCCGTGCATGTGCGAAAGTGCTGTGGTGGTTCCAGAGGTGGAGAAAAATCCAATACAAACTATTCAAGAACTGACCAGCAAACTTTATGTCACCCATTCGACCTTTAATCGTCGTGTGCAGGACCTTGAGTACGTGCTCAAACTCGGAAAATTGGTACTCCATGAATTAACGCCTCAGCAGAAACAGTAGCGAGTTGACATTTGCAGTTCCCTACTCACTCGTCACAGACCTGAGCCATTTCTGGAGATAATGGTGACAAGGGATGAAAGCTGGGTCCTCTATCATAATATTACATAAAAACGGCAGTGGGTACCTAAAGGAGTTAAGCTGCAGGAACTGTGCAGAAACAGGATCTTTACCACTGCAAAGTGATGTTGAGTGTTTGGTGGGATATCCGTGTGATAATCCACTTTGAGTTCTTCAGACGTAACCAGACCATCAATGCTACTGTCTATGGTCATCAACTTGAACGTCTACGGACTGCATTGTTAAAGAAACGAACTGCTCTGGTTAGTCGCAAGGAAGTGCTCAGACAATGTGATAATGAGCAGACACACGGCAAGAAGAGCCTGTGCGAAGATCGAGGAATGTGGCTGGCAGAAACTCCCCCACCCGCCGTCTTCACCAGCAGACTACTGTCTTTTTCGCAACCTGCAACGCCACCTTTCCTTGAACACACTGCAAAATGTGGATGACGTGTGACAAACAGTGCTTTGTCTCCGAAACTAATAACTTCGTTCAGCGTAGCGTACAACAACTTGTTTACAGGTGCCAGGGTTTTGTGGAGTCCGATGAAGGCGAGTTTTCTGACTAATGGTAGAGTTTCAGGTAAGGTATTGTTCTTATCATCATGATGCAAAAATACAACATTACTTATGGGATAAACCGATATTTGCCCATTCACATACTCACATATTAACAACAGTGACGTCGCGTATTGACGTTCACAGGAGCACGTGAACTGCCCACTATTTTAGAATTATTATTATTATTATTATTATTATTATTATTATTATTATTATTATTATTATTATTATTATTATTAT
>JAGDQP010006844.1:0-13236 GCA_022664845.1 Lepisma saccharinum | reverse complement strand
ATTATTATTATTATTATTATTATTATTATTATTATTATTATTATTATATTTTCGTCTCAGATTGTTTCTTATGGAGAAATTTAAAAAACATACCAAATTTTCAATTGTTACACTGAGGCATATACAGTTCCTTTATCAAGTTGTGGGTACTATCAAATTCCTTTCGCGTTCACATATGTGTTGTGCACTCGTTCCCCCATATACGCTTAAGTGGCGTTAGGCCTAACTTATAACATTGTGTATATGGGACCTCGACGTGCACAATCCGAATGTGAACGAAGACAGGAGAAGCACAGCAGCAACCACTGTTGCTAACTCTTCTTGACTTTTCCACCCTTTCTCGTGTTAAAATGTAATCAAATATTCTGGCAGAAGAAAGGATAAACGTTCATTACATACCAGCATCTCAAAGTACACATTAAACCATTTATAGAAAAATATATTAAACGCATAATGTTGCATCTCTATTTACACAAAGTTGTTTGAGTTCCAGTATCAGTTATAAACGAAGATCAAATTAACAGTATCGTGCAGTTTGCAACATTGCGTAAACGCTAAACAATATTTTTCTAGTGTGTCGTGCGAGAAATTGAAGGGATTCTCGGAACTGGTTTGTTCGTTTGGATATTAAAGATTTATCAATAGGAAAAAAAACGCGTTTTTCAATGCATTCCAGTAGACCAGTGCATAATAAATTTGCAGGTTTCTGCGCTTAACTAACTTTAAGGAAGCAATTTAGGGCGATGAGACTACTCGACCAACCCCCTCATACCTAAAAGCGCCAAAACACGAGATCTGAAAACAGAAAATATTGTGATTGTCGGATTTTGTGAGATATTTTGTAATATTGTTGGGTAAAGATGTAGTTCTGTGTAATTTATATTCACCAATCACAGTCCTCAGATATCTTCTAAGGAAGAGAGAAAATATTGTCTACTTTTGTGAGTTATTTTGTGATATTAAACATCGAATTAAGTGAGTGTTTTTTCATGGACTCCATATACAAACAAAAATAAAGAGGATATATGCAATTTCTTATTTTTGCTTTTTTGTGTATTTACTGTGAAGTGCGACAGTTTGGCCGTCAGTTTTCAATTGTCTTACTCTCGTGGGAAAATTGCTTTGACATACATTCGTCGCTGCACTGTCGACCTTTCGTACCTGGATATCTCAAAACACGTATTTTTATATGTTTGGGGTTTCCTCTTTCTTTTTTCTTAATTCAATACAGAGTGTGAATGAATAACTTATGGAAAGCTATAGTTTTATTCTGTACTTAACTCATTGAGAAATCAAGCTATCGAACGATGTGTTTCTTGTTCACGTATTTTCCTCGTTGTTCTTAGGAGCAGGGACTCTACCTGGATATTCAGTTTTGAGAAAGTTTAAAGTAAAAATTTGGAGGTTGTAGCTGAAGTTTTGCATGGTTTCTATCGATTTTTACCGTAATAATTTGTAGTTAGATGCGTTCGAGAATTTGGTAGGGTGACACCTCCCACAGGGGGGATGGGGTGTCTGGCGGAATCACTGGTTGTGAACTACCATCTTTCAAGCCCACGAGACGCCACTGATTAACAATCATCTGGAAAATGTGTATTTTTCTGATTATTATTCTTTCTAAAGCATAAGAAAAATTGATCGATCGCGTAACTAATATCAACCCCTAATCTGCATACAGTATAACTACGTCGATGAGGAAAGGCACTAACGAGACTGGTATATTTGCTGAAAATATATGCAAAACAAACCCGATTTACCTGTCCGCGATTTATAGCTACCGTTCAGTGGCACATAATTCATCCAGAATAATTTGAATGCGAACCAGAACTTCAGCATTGAAATGATACTAGGAGAGGTCCAAGCACTGGATATATTCACTTGTGGAAGTACTCTTGGTTCAAGGCCAACCTTACGGATCAACATGTATCCTTCGATACTTTAGTTCATGCAGTTACTATCAGATTGTTGTGACTACAAGACAACTGTATTTATCACATATTAGAGGTGCAAAAATATATCTATTTTCATTACATTTATTATCCAGAAAATCTCTATCGGTATCAGTTATATAATGTTAACATTGAATTATGTAATTTTATATCTACATCTATGGATTACGTTTCTATAATTCTGAAAATCGGTTAAGAAACCATCATTTTCGGACGCTTATAATATTAAGTGATCGGATTTAAACTATTTCTTGTTGAAAATAAACGGAAAAATGAAATCTATCGTCTTCAAACTTCGACTCTAAAAGGCTGTTGAACTCAACATATTTCTTATTCAAATATAATTTAAATTAATTGTGAGTGTTTACATACAGAAAATCAAAGTACACCTAAAATACACATAAAGTATTCAGGTATCTAAGATTCAGGCTGTTATTCTTTAGAAAATTTATATTAGGAAGACTTTATTTGAATGGAAAATAGGTCATTCTCAGACATTAACGACATAATTTTACTTTTTTTGTGTGTGTGTGTGTGTGTTAATCGATAAGTGAGAAAAACAGGCACTGTAAAAAATTCCTGGCTTCAGGTATTCCAAATACGAGCTAAGCATTTTATGACTTATGCCCGATTTTATACTATCTTGGTAAAATACAGGATATTTAATGAAACATCATTTTTTTAAAAAATGAAATATTATTTAATTAGAACCAATGTTATTCTTTTAACTAACAACATTATGAAAATATAAACATAGCAAATTGTGCTATCATCTGTAAGCAACTTCTTGATTCTGCAAATAAATCTAAGTAATGAGTTAACAGTTCTCCTTTTTATTAGTGATTTTCACTAACAATTGAAAATTGATAATCACTAAGTATGAATGATAAGTTTATTTGGAGATAGATTTTTAATGTTTTGAAATTGAACGTAATTTGTGACTCACTAAATGTATTTACGGTATTAATGACATTTTAATTCAATGGTAGCTAATTTCTACAAACAAAAAACTTGTGGCTTTTAATTACATTGTAATACATTTATCTATCAAAACTTTTTATTACATGATTTCCTTTATATTATGGAACAATTATTTATGTCAGGTAAATCTGGCTGTTAGAATTATGCTGTCATCAACTTTTATTACTAGTATTTTTTTTCTGAATTCAATCTGTCCACATTTTCAAGATTTTCTTACCGTGCTTCTTTTTTACATTCATTACTGGTACTGACACTTCAATATAGTTAGAACATTGAGAACTGTACCATGTATCGTTAAGCGATTTTTGGTTGGAATTCGTTCAATACATTCAAAAGTTGCTTCGATAATCCTCTCGTTTCTACAAGCATCTTCTCCTTTCTGTATCTCCTGTGGTTCTGGCGTGGTCAATGGTCAATGTGGAGAAAGGAAACTAAGGACCCACCAGTTTTAGGGGCACAAAATCAAAAGTTGCAGTGTTATAGATATTGATGAATCAAATCTGTATTCAACTTCTCTCTTCATGGTTTCGTTCATGATCTAGCACAAATGTTACAGTCGTTCTAACAAACAGGCGGGCACAGTGAATTTGAGAGAGGGCCAAGAATGTTTGAAAAGTGTTCACTAAAAGCAACAAGAGCACTGACCATGAGTGTAACCTACTTGGCTAATATCCCCAACTTTAAGTAGTCGATGACATTAAACCTTAATGTTAGAAGACCAAAAATATAAAATAATTGCATTTAAAAGATTAGTAGAGTACCTTCAGCTGAAAAAGGATTGGAACCCCAAAAATGAAATCTTTCGTCTGTCATTTGTGGCTCCTGTCATCTTGTCCCTATTTTCTGCAAGGCGGTGCTTTTCTCGTAGATGCATTCTCTGACCCTAATGTCACTAGCGAAGTTCTGAGGAGAGAAGAGGGTTGTTAAGCCACATCATTCAAGAGAAAAAACATCTTTCTCCCACATCTTCT
This sequence comes from Lepisma saccharinum, assembly GCA_022664845.1. Taxonomy (NCBI): domain Eukaryota; kingdom Metazoa; phylum Arthropoda; class Insecta; order Zygentoma; family Lepismatidae; genus Lepisma; species Lepisma saccharinum. The sequence continues at coordinate 9,335 of JAGDQP010006844.1, read as the reverse complement.
TTCTAACAACCACCCCATCCTTCCAAGTTTGAGAAAATCTTCCGCTAAGTGCAAGCAGCGAAACACATAATCGATCACTCTCACCTCGTTTTATTACCTTCTTTCTCCTTTCCTTTCCTTTCCATCTTTATCATTTCTTGTTCATAACGCCACCCTTTTCACCTTCTTATTTCCTTTCCTGCTTAAGAATATTTTTGTAATGAAATTTTCTTAAATGAAATTCCCGCTCTCATATCCATAAGGGATTTGTGTAATGGATTTCGTTTCATAAAAGCTGTTTTATGTCGTCTGTGTTCAAGATATTTTACCTTCATTATTACCGTGACTACTTAGAGCATGTCAATACTAGGATCCTCATAACTATATAAATACATTTGTTTTTGAATGCCCAAATCAATTATCTAAACAATTTTCCATGAAGGAATAGCTGTTCTAATAAACATTATTACCAACTGCCGTAGCATGCATTTTATAAATTTTTAACTAGCGTAATAATGAATTGCGAAACACATTATATTGCAGCTAAGTCTGAATAACGCTACTTTCATGAAGATGAAGCTATTGATAAAAAAAAATGCATTAATCCTCAATCTGACTATGAATTCAAGCTTAGTGAAAAGCAACTATATCTAATACTGTATTAGACAACTACATCCTTATATATCAAATGATTTTTTTGTTGCACGAGACTGCAATGCTCCTTCTGCAAATTCAAGCAAAAGGAGTTCAAACTTTGAAAGAAGAAAGTTCATAACCATTTCAAAAGTTCTATCGGTGCTGCCTTTATTATATTGTTATTCATTGTTGGAAGAGTTTCATTATTGTTGTTAATATCCAAAACTATAACAATGAAGCTCTTTCAACAATAAACAAAAATAATAACTAATGGGCATGAACTGTCTTCTCTGAAAGTTTAAACTATCTAGGTTTGAATTTACAGGAGCAACATTACAATTTTATAAAAAACTATTTTATTAGAGATATACAGGGGCAGTTCTGACATCTAGCTTTAGAGACCTTTGCTTTATACTAAGCTTAATATATTGAAATCTAGAGTAATAGGTAAAGCCAAGCAGAATGTTTAACATTTCAACTTGTTCTGATACGTTTTTCCTTTCCCCTGAAGAGAGAGAATAATTAATTGTAAAATGCATCCCCATCAATCATAATATGAATTTATTTGTTACAAATGAAGTTTAGCAGGTAATAGGCAAAAAGAAAGTTTGATGTTACAATTAGGGACCATACGTCTTTCGTTTTCCACTAAGAAAGAAATATTGATAACAAACTTATCTTTCAAAGCTTTCTTTTATAGATCTTTATCTCCTATTTTAACAGCATATTGTTCTCACAACCTCAAAAAGTAATCCAATTAGGAGTTGTTCCAGTGTGAACTGAGCAGTCACCGTCACTCCTATGGATGCCATGAAGTCCTTGCACGTAACTGTTTGCCACAGGATCATAACATATTACAATCTCTTTGTTATACAAGGTCCGTTCACAAAGTTTCAAGAGTGATTTTTTCCTGAGTAGGGGAGGGTGCGCAAACCCGTTCCACCGAAGGGGTGAAGAAATGGGGAGGGTCAGCTAACCGACCGCACCAGCGGCAGTTGGCTCCGAGATACTGGAGTGAGAAGATCGCTAGTGGCGTGAGTGCATGTCAGGGACCCCCGTCGAAAGCTCGGAGAGTGGAAAATGCAGCGTCATTTCGAGCAGCGTTATTCAATAAAGTTTTGTGCGAAACTGAACAAAACTGCTACAGAGATTTTTGGTACGATTCGAGAGCCCTATAAAGAAGAAGCCATGTCACATGCAATGGTTTTCATGCCGCACAAGAGGTTCAAAGATGGCCGCGAGGACGTTAAAGGCGATGACCGTCCTGGGAGACCTTCAACAAGCCGAACTGATAAAAATCTGGTTAAAGTGCTTCAACTTTTAAAGACTGACCGTCGTCCTAGTGTTAGATTACTTGTCGATGAACTGGGATTGCGTCGGACTACGGTGTTCAAGTTAGTGACAGAAGATTTGATGATGAGAAAAGTGTGTGCCAAACTTGTTCCCAAGGTTCTGATGGATGAACAGAAAGCACGGCGCCTGACTGTTTACGAAGAAATGCTTGAACGTTTGCAAGACGATCACATTTTTTTAGATAAAGTGATTACTGCTGATGAGACCTGGGTATACGAGTACGATCCTGAAACGAAGAGGCAAAGTGCGGAGTGGCACACCGCCTCATCTCCAAAGCCCAAGAAAGCTCGCATGAGCAAGTCACGCGTGAAAAGCATGCTCATTGTTGTTTATTGATGCCAAAGGACTGATCCACAAAGCGTTTGTTCCTGCCGGACAGACTGTCACAGGTCAGGTTTACGCTGGAATGCTCCGCAGTGTGAAGGATCGAGTCCGCCCAGAGTTCAAAGACGATTGGGTTCTTCACCACGACAATGCGCCCTCTCACACCTCGCTCGCTGCCGGCGAAGTTTTGACCAAGATCAACGTGGTAACACTGCCGCAGCCACTCTACAGCCCCGACGTAGCTCCAACGACTTCTTTTTGTTCCCCCGAATCAAGAAAGACCTGAAAGGTAAGCGATTCGACACGATTCCAGCGGTCCAGGCTGCTTCGACGAGGTCCCTTGACAGCCTTCCGCGCGAAGCGCTCCAGGGAAAATATGAACAATGGCAAAATCGCTGGCAGCGGTGAGTTGATGCCAAAAGGTCATATTTAGAAGACTGTTAGAAGCCATTTCATGAAGTAGGTATATTGCCTCAAATAAGGCCATGTGACAGTCGGGGGAGGCTATTGACTTGGAAAAGCCGGATCTGATTGTCTCTTATATAAGGGGACATTATATCTCTTCTTTATGTCATTTATTGAAATAACTAATAAAATATGTATGAAGAAACAACTTTTTGGTTTCGCAAAATAACACTAAAGATTTATATTTTGCCTTAATTAATGTTCAATATAAGAGGGACACTTCACAGTGACTTACTTTATTATACTGCTTGTAATAATTTTAGTAGTATAACAATATAGCACATGTGACCCCTAAAGATGTATTTACTTTTTTTAAATAATAAGCAGCAGCATATATTGGCTACGAGACCGTTTCCTCTTTTATGTTTCATCTCAAAATATTTTCAATTTATGGTTCTATCAATTACAATTCAAGAGCTTTCTACAGAAACAACATTAGTTAATTCTGATTTTTTTTTTTCATGAGAGCATGAAACAATTATAATTCCATGTTTTGCTGAATTTCAGTACATTTATAATAACATCTGTTCACACAATACATATACACGTTGTTTACTACTAGTTTTCAGAACTCAATTGATGACCTGAATTAAAAAACATGCGAAGTCCACCTGAATATTTTTTTTTTCAGGAGGAACAAACAAGCATTATAATATTCAATGGTTTTGTTTGAAGGCGCGTTTTTGTGATTTGTATTATTAATTATGTTCCTTTTTTGTCCCTCCTGAATGTTCCAACTGCGTGGAACAGAAATATCAATGTAAAACATATGCATATATGAAAAACTTGGGATGCTTTTCAATTCAGGAACGAGTACTGTATTTAGTTAACTATTGTTACATGTTTAAAGTGTAAATTTGGTTACATTTTGTGTATGTATGGAGTATATTTTTTTAACATACGTTACATATTGTAAGTGTAAATGTAGTGTAACAATGTATAAGTTTGAAATTATGTAGTTGCTAACTACTATACATAGTACAAGTTTGTTATGTCACGTAAATGCAACAGAATAAGTAGAAAACCTGAACAAAAGTAGTTTTAATGCATTGCTGTATTTAATACAAAAATTTTTTCTTTTATCATCTTCTATTTCTCCTTTTTCAGACCCACATGATGTTCTTTTTGAGCACTTATGCACTTCAGCACCCTCACTTATTCTGTTGTACGTACCTTGCTTCAGCATGACAGATTGTAGATGGTTGAACCTAGATCCTCCAATTAAGAAAAAATGCAGTCATGTACCGGCATATGAAGGGTTTTCCAGTACAGCAAACATGGAACAAAAATGTGAAAACTTACTTATTCTTTCACGTACGGAGAAAATCAAATATAAAAGTAGAAATACACAGAAAACGACACACTACTAAATTGTTTCTTTTTTCCATAAGTTTATTATTGTTTCTTATTAAAAAAATCAGTGAACTTCCGACAGAGCTCGTTGTCCAGCAAAACTTCAACAGAAAAATATCTAGAAATTAGCCTCCCATCTATCGAGATTTTTAATAAATGAATTAACAATGTAAAGACTTCTAGAACGTATTTCTTGTTCAAATTAGAATATTAATTAATAGGGAGATCATTTAACATTCGTAAAGTCGCGAGTTGTCACCAAGTAGCAGCCCATAACTGAGGATTTGCATGGTATCTTTCAGTTACACGAGGCAAATAGTACCTTAAATATTGTCAGGGTTGATTTATTTTCCATATCTTTCACTTCGTTGTTAATATCCTAGAAAATTACATACGAATTATACTAAGAATTTGAATTTATTATGGCTTTAGACATCTTTGGCTCAGGTCTGAATAGGGTACAGAAGCAAATTGAGTACGGTAACGGCAAGGCCTTAGTTCAGATCATTCCGGTATTCGTCTGGAGAAACTTTGAGAAACCCAAAACATCAGTCAGGATAGTCGGCCGCGGGGTACGAACTTGCTTACGTATCAATCGCCGGTTCGAAGTCCGCGATGTTACCACTTTCATCACGGGTGATTTGTAGCAGTATTTAGATTTTGATAAGACAAGATAACATCAATTCATGGGTGGTAACAGCACTATGACTTACACCCTTCCCGGGTTGGAATTCGTTACATAAACCAATTAAATACGCGAAAGGTACTGATCTATCCAATGGTGATACTTTTTAAAGCAATTAATTTTGAACTTGCAGAAGCAAGTAAAAAAAGCGATAACCTACAATAATACCACTGTGAAGGTAAAGTGTAAAAGTAATAGCAATCGATCTCTGTTTTGGTAAGAATTTTTCGAAAGCAATAAAACATGGATTTAGTGATCACAAATTTGTATGGGATACCATGTGTTACTACATTTTGTTTTGGAACACCCTTCCCACACCAGTGTTTATGGTCGTTCTCTTATAAGGAATTTACGAACGAGCGAATTAAAGAATTATCCATCGAAATTGGAATTGCAACATTTGAAGATAAATGCTACCTGTATTTAGAAAATGTTAGCGTAAACAATTGAAAAAAAACAACATACCAACGAACTCGTAAAACATTTAGATTCCGTGAATCTAAAATATGAGCAATCTAATTACAATTTTGAATTTTATATATGACTTTTTTGCGTCTCAAGCTGAGGTAAGAATAAGGTGTGGGAAGGATACTCGAAGGTACTCGGTCAGGGCTTAGTTGTAAGTACCATCCAGCATTTGTTGATCTTACGAACGAAAGTTTCAATAGTTAAGAGATAATGTAGCCCAGAAAGAATGCTCCTTGGATTCTATTATGTCAGTTCTGTTCTTGGCCTTTAATTTGATGCGAACTATTACATTGTAGTATAAAAGGAAGTTTATACCAACCTTCCAAGAGTACATTTGGATCAAGTGATTAACTTTGAGACCAGTGTTGAGGTTTCGAAGTTCAAACCACAAAATCATTTCACTTTTTTATGTGACTTAATTTACTTCTGCAGATTTTCAGCAGTTCTTTTCATATCTGGTGTAGTAAAAAGTAATCCATTATTTTGCCAATAGATGGATTCAGTGATCTGTATCTCGCATTGTATAAGTCCGATCGGGTTCAACAAGATGGCGTTCAAACGATGAGATTGCGTACTACAAACACTGTTCAGATAGTTGTGATGAGTTGGCTCAGTGTTGTGTGAGCGCGCGTCAAAATGGACACTAGCAAAGAGAAAATACGCTATATTTTAAAGTTTTTCTTCGATAAAGGCGAAAATTTTGGTTTCGTCGATTTCGTTCCGCTAATTTAGACGTCAAAGATGTACCACGCACTGGAAGGCCAAGTGTCGAGACAAAATCATGGACATTGTCGTGTCCGACCGTCATGTAAGCACTGTTTCGATTGCCCAAGAGCTAAACATTGCACAAAAAACAGTGTGGAACCATTTGCATAAGGCTGGATACACAAAAAAGCTTGATGTATGGGTGCCACACGAGTTAACGCAAAAAAACCTCATGGACCGAATTTCCATCTGCGAATCGCTGCTGAATCGCAACAAAAGCGACCTATTTCTGAAACGGTTGGTGACTGGTGATGAAAAGTGGATCACTTACGACAACGTCACGCGAAAACGGTCGTGGTCGAAGCGCGGTACGCCGGCGCAAACGGTGCCCAAGCCAGGATTGGCGGCCAGGAAGGTTTTGCTGTGTGTTTGGTGGGATTGGCAGGGAATTATCTACTATGAGCTGCTCCCCTACGGCCAAACCCTTAACTCGGAACTATACTGTCAACAATTGGACCGTCTGAAGGCAGCAATCGCCCAGCTTTGGCCAATAGGAGAGGCATTGTGTTCCACCAGGACAACGCCAGGCTACACACATCGATAGTGACTCGCCAGAAGCTCCGGGAGCTTGGTTGGGAGGTTCTTATGCATCCACTTACAGTCCGCACCTGGCACCGAGTGATTACCATCTGTTCCTGTCCATGGCGAACACGTTTGCTGGTGAAAAATTCGCTTCAAGAGAGGCTTGTGAAAATCGACTGTCTCAATTTTTTGCCAATAGGGACAAGGGCTTCTATGAGAGAGGCATCATGATATTACCTTCCAAATGGCAACACGTTATCGAACAAAACGGCGCATATGTGACCTAAATCGGATCATTCTAACTATGGTAAGTCAAGCCTTCAATGTCATGCAAAAATAATGGATTACTTTTTACTACACCATATATTATCAGAAATGAAGACTCTCTTCATTCAAGTATTACCGAAGGATTCTGGACTCTGGTTGAAAGATTTTGTAAATAAGGAACCGGGACATTTCATACATCCATATACAGGGTGATTCTATTAAACAGTAACAGTCCATAATGTAGTTCCAAGTACTTAGAAAACTTTGTAAGAAAATGTTCATACCAAAGCGTATTTGCCAAATCACATGGTGATGCTTCTGAAAATACGTGGATTAAACGTTAGTGCCGAAAGGTTATGTTAACGTTGTAAATGTACCGAAATGTCCGCCTGTTCAACGGTTTATTCGACGCTGAATAATCGTTGAGAATGAAAGCCGTCTATTGGTATACACACATGAAGATTAATTTCATCCGTTGCTTTTCTCATGATATACGGTGTTAACTTTCCAACAGTAAATAATCTGAGCGGCTGCTGTGGGGTTCGAACACAGGAACGCTCTATACTTCTCGCTGGTAGCTCGACGCATTGACCACTTATCCAAGAATCCACCTGCAGAGGCCACTATTCTTTTACTGTATCGTTGAAATTAAATGTTCGTTGAAATATAGTTTAAATTCAACCTGTTTTCAACATCCAAATGAAAACTTGAAACATATAATTATTTGCATTATATTTACTTTTAATTATAATGTTTAAGGAATTACATTAGAAATACAAGTATTTAACGAAATCTAGTGCATAGTATGAATAATAGTTGAAAGTACGTCACATTAACGTCGTATCAACGAAATTCTAACATGCTTGAAGGATGGTTTAAATTCAATCAGTTTTCAACGTGCACGTGAAAACACCAAAATTAGTTTGCTTCACTCAGTTAGTTTTTAATTAAGGTAAAGGCACTAGTAGTTGACAGGTATCCAGTAGTTGACACTTGGCAAGAAAAGTTCAAATAATAAGGTTACTCGATGTCATACGGACACGAAAGTAGAAACAAGTTCTACACCGGACTTTCACTGATTATTACCTGGCACCACTGCAAAAAACATGCGTTACGGGAAAGAGTGACATTGTATTTCTTGAAACCAGTGTGAGGATTAGCTTTTTAATAAGGTTTTGTAGCCAATTTCGTTAAGAAGGTAAGTACTCTTTATTTATAAATAACTTACAAAATTTTGTATTGCATTGCTACAAGTACTTTATTTGCCATCTTAGAAGAGTACAGCTACGTAACAAAATCAGAGCGACAAGCTTGGACAGAAAATTGATTGTTGTTGGAGGGGTGTCATTTACTAAAACTCAATTTAACGTGAGTTTCAGAACTTGACACTCCGTGTCAAGTACTAGTTCTAACTGTTCTTGTTAAAAAATTGACGTTTGCCGCTTCAAACATCTTGTTATAATGGGAAATGTTATAAGTTGCTTTATAAATTAAAACAACTGTATGGAACTAGTAGTTGACATGGGTGTCAAACACTGACACCAGTGCATGTCAAGTACTGAATCACTCTTCGTTGGCTGAAAAAACTCTTTCAGGTTTTTAATCAATCTTTTCTTGTAAATTATCAGAATAAAATTCATGCAAGTTAATACTTTCTTTTATGTAAAGGTATTACAAAACATACGCCATAAGACAAATTTACATAAACTGACGAATGATTTTTAATAACAATCAAACGCTACAGGGAAAGAGTTTGGGTTGTGGCAATTGTGAGTTGAGGTTAGGCTTGGGCCAAAAAATTGGACCAATGCAGACTTTTTCAACGAGGATCACATAAACGTTCTTTAATGAAATATTCTGTTAAATTAATAGCATGCAAATTATCATCAAAAGTGTTCTGCCATTAACGGTAGGTAATTTTTCGTTAGCTATTCAGCTTTCATTTGTATCGATCCTCCGCTAATCTCCTTGTCTCAACGTATTAGCCTCCCTTTGTAATGCTGTTTATCTGTTGCAACCTCCATTCAAGTTCTTTCTTCTGCTATAAGACACCGTATCACATCTTTCAAAATAACAATCCCTTCTCTAAACCAATACTGTCCCAAACTGTTTATTTTCCAATTTCTGATTGTCTCCAATTTTGCTCTCGTTTCTCCTGCTTTTGCAACTCCTCCTGATTAGTTTTTTCTACCCAGCTTGCTTTATTCTCCTCCACGCCCATATTTCGAAGCTTCGTCTTTTTTTTCAAAGTCCATGTTTCTGTTCCATACGGCGAAATGCTCCATAACATACTTAATGAGTCTTTTCCTTAAAACTTTGTTCAGTGACTCACAAAATAGGTTTATCTTCTTTCTAAATCTTTCCTTCGCCATTCCTATTAACCAGACATAAATCATTTTTACTTTTTCTTTTCAGGACGATGCCACCAGTAAAAGGAATGTTCTTGTCATACTCTGAGGAACAGATGATAGCAGCAATAAAGGAAGTTCGTCAACGTGGTGTATCTGTTGCAGCTTCA
>JAGDQP010006843.1:44087-70147 GCA_022664845.1 Lepisma saccharinum | reverse complement strand
ATTGGTGTGAATCAGCCTTCTTCTCCGTTTGCTGGGAGAACTGCTCTCCCACGCCATGTTAGTTCAGTTCCAATTTTTTAAACGAAGCAACTAGATGCATGGGCTTTCCATCACCTGTACTTCCTAAGCCCTGTCTACGAAAGGTAGATATAAATACTAAATTTAACATCATTTTCGATTTTCGTCTGATTTTGTCTATTCCGATGCAATATATTATTCATATTAAGAAGAATTAAACCGATACTAGTGCTATCAGGACTCTTCAACATCATCATTTCGAAATTTTCACCGTGTTAAATTTTAATATTTTGGTTTTGAGATTATTTATCGAGATGTACAATATGTTCTAAATTTTAGTATGGGGCCGCTATTGACCGAATTCTTGCATTATAAATATCGGTTCGTTAGGTTTCAATAATCATATGCCAATTTCTCGTCTCCAGTTTTCCATATCTATTCGAAATTCCCGGTTAGCCATGTCTGACAGCTACCGCATATTTTCCATACTTGATCAAATTAGCAACATGTCTGCTCGACTATCTTTGCGTACCGTTTTTAGGTTAATAGTAAATTTTAATTTATTCGACATGGTTCGATAATTTTGGTTTCAACTCCAGCCACTATTCTCCAATGAAAAGTCATATTTTATAACAATATTTTGTATTTTAAAAATTTATTCAGAACGTCTTTTGTATAACGTAGTAATCATTTGTAATGACGTCACAAAATTATTAAGGTTAAAGTTATTCTTTAATTACCATGCATTTTGGACTAGAACTTCTTTCGTGTAAGTAATACTGTACTAAAACTTTTCTAAATTGTACAACAATATTTCGGAAATAATTTGTGAAAACATCAACGAAATTTGTTAATTATTACAGAAATTATGGACATTAATGTGTGACTACATAACTTTCAGTTCTGCTTAATTCATGTATACCAGCGATTCAAATTTGTTTGTTTTACAATTCAACAGTAATTCTGTTCAGATTCTGATAAAATTATCAAAGCCGAAAGCGTGAAATATGTAAATTCAAAGCAATAAATTGGAATTATGAAATTTTTATATTTCTTCGAAAACAATCTTGAGTTTATATTCAGTGAACGTAGTGTAGAAACCTCTCAGTTAACCAGGTACGATCTACGGCAATAGTTCATAATCCTCGTACAGTGTTTGGTAATATTTATAATGTGCAGTGAGTTATTTAATGTTTAAGTTGATATCTATTGGAAATTAGCTACGAATCGTTACGTGAAGTTGACAGCAATTAATACTATATTATTTCTGTGTTTCGGTAAACCTATCGTTTTAAGTGATGTTATTTTAATTAGATTAGATCGGTTCATAAATCTGTAGACCAGTGGTAGGATTCTTTCGCCAGCTGAGAAGTGATGACTTGGGAAAGGAACTATATATTGAATTTCTGGTTATTTCTGCATTGACATATGAAGTGACTCCAGCATGTGATTTGTGTGAATAAATATTATTTGCGTTTTGCGTTATGACACTACGTTTGGATTGAGTTGCGACCGTCATTCGTTGTGTTCATTCGTCTTTATTTCAGGAATTGCGATTCCAGACTACAGGTGTGGGCCCTACTATGGTAAAGGTAAGACATGGTCTTTTGCCACCCTGTAGACTTCGAAGTGAGTAAAGACATAGTATGAATCACATATGAGTCGTTATGTGTATCATCGTTTGAGATTATTTCCCTAGTAAAGATTTGCGTTTTTCTTTCTTAATCTGTCGCTAATCTGAACCAGCTGGTACTTCAGAATATGAACTGACGATCTAATTAAAGATTGGAGGTGTCGCCTTACCGGTATTTCCTCCCTCGATCTAAATTAATTTTTTTTACAGTGATCACAAGGATCTGGAATCCTCTTTCCCAGATATTCTTAAATCTGGAAGGCATTTCTGCGCCGCTCGTCTGGTGTGTAGAAAATGTTTGGAGCTAGAGGTTAGGTTAGATGCGTTGCGTGGGTACTCTAGGCTCCTGGCGACCCTATTTGTCTGTGTGATCCACTTTCGGGATCATTAGGTTGGGGTGCGTTGCAGTTTTTGTGCGACTCCAGCCAGGATTGCCAAAAAACGTGTGCGTTTACACTAGGTTCCCTAAATCCTAGGGTTGTGTTCATACACGTCATTACGTGCAAATATATTATTTTCACAAAGTTACTGAAGCTTATTTTAAATAAGAATATTTGATATTTTCACAAATAACATACAATATGTGAAAATAAGTTCAACCTTCAGTTGTAAAAATCCGTGACACCTGTAGTGACGGGGAAGCCATCTATTTTTTCACGTGTTGTACAGTTATATGAGGAGAGCAAATGGTAGTAATTTGAACTATGATATTTGAGTCTCGACGGAGTTGAAAATTTGCAAATTGAGGATTGATAATGTTCGTGCGTATTTTGATAATATATTTAACAGAGCGGGTACGAGTATTATATCCCCAATTTACAAATGAATAATTCATTAATAAAACATTAATAAATTAATTAGGATTTTCAAACATTAATAAAAAATTAAAGAACCACATCAGCCTTCATATTTTGTATACATTTAATAGAATTTGATGTGTAATAGTGTACAAAAGATCAGCGCTGATATTCAATCCGCTCCGTACGAAACAGTCCCCTAAAACAGGAATTTGTTCTGTTGTGACAATCACATTTGGATATTATTTTGATCACTTCACTTACGTAGGTAGAAAACTAAAATTATCAAGCAAATTTAAAGAAAAAAAAATGATATCTGGTTGAATGTCCTATGATAAACCAGTACGGAGATATTAATTTTTTTTGTAAACTACTGCAAAAATGGTGGCCATTAATTAATAGATTGGGATAGAAATAAAAGAGAACCCGTTTTGAACTATTCTAATATAAGAAATATAATAATAATAAAATTATTATTATTGAAAAAGGTCGATTAACCAAGCTGGACGATTTCAGATGGACTGACCTACCTGTAGGGAAGTTCGCGAAAACCTGTCTGCCTGATCCGTAGTTTACAACACGGTGGTGTGTGCTTTAAGTATGTTTATCATCACTAGACAGACGATGTAAAATATTCAATGACACGACGTACTGCCATTTGAAAAAAAACTATACCTAGTTGGCAACACTGACAAATCGGTGACATGGTGTTTTCACTCTTGACGTCCACCATGTTGCTAGAATCAAATTTCCGGAAACGGAAGTTTCATTCAATTCAAAGTTGGAAACGCTGTATCTCCAAAACTAAGCGAAATTTAACCCATGTTCAAAGGACCTTTTTACTTGTTTTGATTCCAGAAATCACCTCTCGAAAGTTACATTCTTATTCTGAAATATCCTGTATTTAACTTCTGTGAATTTCGAGGTTTCGCCTCCTAGCTCTTCCTCCACAATTTTCCATCGCACTTTAAAGTTTGGTATTCTCTATATCTCACCATCCTCTATCAGATGCACTATGTTTGATTAGGATCTCAACGACAACTATCGTGATTCTCCCTGTTAAAAAGTAATTAAAAGGTTTACTTATGTTATTTAAAGCGTTTTTATCTGTAGTGTCCAATATGTATATAAAATGGTAGAAATGGGTATTCAATTAGTGCTAGAGTTTGTTTATACTCCAGATGGCAGTACGGTAGTATATATAATTCCTTTTGACTAATGATTTTGGTCTAGGTCACGTCTGAATTTAAATTTGATTGCTTGATTTGGAACGTGTCATATCTGGCACCAAGAATGATAAACGGGGTTATTAGATCGACAAAAACTTAGGGGCGTGATATATATAAAAATTAATTTTTTCCTCTTTTCCGAAAGTGAGCATTTCGATTCGAAGTACTTTTACTACGATTAAATATGTCGAAATTAAGGTGTCGGGGAATCGACCTGTTCTCTAGGATTTTGTTACTATCTAAAAGAGATTCCTGGATCCTCCATATTCAACACGCTTGAGTGGAACTATTAATTAAGAATATATCGGTCAGGATTCCCACATATCGGTCGAGTTACTCACCTTTTGAGAGATAATTTTCGTATATTTATTGAATATATAAGTGTATATGTGTTTGTATGTAAGTTTTTTTATTGAATAGTGAATATTTAGTGATAATTCTTGACAGGATGTAATACCTGATTCTTGTTACGATTTTATGTTAATATTATTCATTTTACTTGCTCATCTTCATTGATTGTTGTAATTTGCAGTCGTACGAACTGTTTTCTGAATTCAGAAAAGGAACCATTCTATTTTTGTTTTCATATGAGTGTGTATTGAGTGCATCATGCAGATTGTTTGGTGCTCTCATTCTTCCTCGGATGTAGTGAAGAAAATTTACGAGCAAAAGTACCGCCCGTTGGTGCTGGGTGAATATAATATGTTCGCAACAGTCATTGGGCCATTCAACAAAACTCGCTTCCACGTGGCTGGCTGCGCCCTTATCTTGGTAAGTTTTTGGGGGTTGTGCCCCCTTTATCGTAACCAGACTCTCCTATGTGTAGGGGAGAACTCTCAAACACTTCTTCTTCAGTTCAGACTTGACGGAGAGGAATGTGTTTCTTGATGGCGCGTCTACCTGATAATCAGGAAATACAAAAAGAGATCATTATCGGTGCAGTAGAACGGCCGGCCGTACTGGACAAAGCTTTTTTAGCAAACTTTTTTAATTAAATTCATAATTATAACGTGTTAATGATATATAGTAATTGTGTCGGTCATCCGACTGGAAGTCTTCCGAAGTTCTATCATTACAATTCCAATCAATGTTATAAGTTCAAGATGTAACGTTGTTATCGCAACAAATTTTATATATGTGCAAGATTAAATTATGTGATAATAAATCAATAATATTATAAGAATGAAAATATGAAATGATGGAAATTATATTTACATTGAACTGTGTGTTAGGCTATTTTATGTGTATGGTATGATGTTCTATGAGTACTTTTTAACGATATTTTATCATTCAATAAAGGGAGAGGACAAGTCTTAATGTATGTGTGGTTTAGTGGCTTCAACAATCTTGAATGTTCGCCTCACAATATTTTCACACTTGTTGTGCGCACATCTAATTATATTATGTATTAGTGTTGTCAAAAATATCGATATACCGAAATCGGTATCGGTATTTTGGAATACCGAAACTTCGATATCACCCATACCGAAAAATCCATAAACCGAAATACCGATATACCGGAATACCAGTAATATCGTAATAATGAAATTTCGATATACCGACCCAGCAAGCCAAATGCTGACCCCGACGGCTGCCCGACTAACTATTATTCGGGGAATGGTCGGCGCCAGGGACGTATTTAGAGGGTCTGGACCCCCCAAATTCACAGTTTCATGGGAAAATAGTACAACTTCAGGCGTAATTATACATACTACATTTGATACCCAGACACACCTTAGACCCCCTCCCAGAAGCCCTTGGACCCCTCCCAAAACCGAATTCTGGATACATGCCTGGTCAGCGCGATCCATAAGTGCCGATTGGTCATCGGGCTGTTTCCGAGCCGCCGTCGGTGTCGTCGGGCCATCTTCTGGGCTGCCGTCGGTGTCGTCGGGTCATCTTCCGGGCCGCCGTCGGGGTCGGTATAGAGGCGTAACCCCGCCCAAAACCCGCACGCCGAAGTCGGCTTATGGTCGGGATTTTTCAAAACCAGACGTCGGCTCACTGGTCGGCCGAGCTTCGCCGTCCAAATACCGATGTCGGGCTTACGTCTTCTGGCTTGCTGGGGGAATACTGAACAGTATCAATATACTTAACAATATCGGAATATTGAAATACTGAATTCCTCTGAAATTCTGAAAAATATAATACTAATAACTTATATAGAGGAAGTAGCACGGCAGAGCTGAAACCAGGTAAGTTTTGGTGACCCGGTCTGACCTATATATATATACGTGATCCGGTTTAAAACTTGACCCGATTAACCCGGTCTGAGAATAATGAGCTCCTGTTTCGTAATTTTCGTGCTCTGGGAAGGAACACCTGCGATCTCGGTCTCCCCTGAAGCGCAGGGAAATAATCAAATACTCTACTTTGTTCTCCGGGTGAGGAGACCTAAATCGGGTCACCCGGTCAAGCCGGGTCCCAAGCATAGACCCGCTCCAAAACTTGACGTATAATCGCAATTATCACAATCCGGATCTCAGTTTCGGATATCTGGGGCATTGACACATCATCATAGACTTTCCTAATTCGTACAGGGTGCCCACAAAATTTGTGAACTTAAATTTCATTACATTTCCTGACCAGATTTTCAAACATTCCTGACTTTTGCAAAATATTTTGATTTCTTTTACATGCAGCTTCCACCAGCCCCATAGCTGCCCATCTCTCACCTGAGTACCAAGTTTTATAATTTTATTACTTCTTTTACAATAAAATTACAGGAACAAGGTTTCTACTAAAATATTTTGCAAAGGTACTGATTAAAATAACCTAATTTTTCATTTTTTCCGTCATGAACATGTTAATGTAAGTCAGGCCACAGAAAATGCTAACAACTACAACATACAAATGAATAATTTCTATGAATATAAGCAATGAATATTAGACTATTACAATAATTAAACAATATCAGCAGAACGAAAACAGAAGTTTCAACAATATCAGCAGATTTTAATTTTCCGACTTCCGCAAAAGTTATTTTTTAGAAAGTTCGTCTTGCCACGTTTCAGATTATTCTCTCAGTTTCTTTATTTCATTCATGATCTTTTTTTCTCAGAATTATTCTCTTCTATTTTCTTAGCATTACGCTGTGTTTTCAGATAATCTTCATTGATGAAAAGAAACCACCCTCAACTGTAGCATTTTCGTGGGAAAATATCGAACTCGACTTTACCACTTTCCACAGTGATGAGGTTTGTTTTTTGTTGTTTGAAAGAAGGAAAGCATAGAAATCATTGAGCCTGGTAATTCCCTGCTTATCTTGGAGATATGTTCCAAAGCTTTGTGAAAAGGGTACTCTGGCATCTTCACACAGATATGAGCCCCTGAGGGTAGATTTCCTGACGCAACGGTAGATTTTGTACGTTTTCCCGACTTTTAACATCATATTTAATAATTTATCTTGAAATTGCTGACATTTCCTGACTTCCTGATTTTTTCTGCTTGTGGGCACTCTGTCGTACGTATTTTGATGATTTTTTTCGGCTAGCAAATGATAAGTTTTATTTTGATTTCATTTACTCTTCATTTTGGAGAATTGTGAGGAGAGAGAGGGAAAACAGAATCATAGAAAGAGAGAAAAATTGCTGTTATACATGAATTGCAAGAGTAGTGCCATTGAAACCAGTCATATAATAGTCTGTTACTAATACATATATTGGAGTGACAAAAGGAAAACAAATAATGGACAGCACCTGCTTGTCTCTTCAAAGCCCGCCCTCCCCATCGCCAACCGTGACTACCCTTTGCTCTGTGACATGGTTATCAGTCACTATGTAATAAACATTGCACTCTTAGAAGGAAAGAACAAAAACATGTCCTCTTCCCTTTTAAACATGCAGCAAGATAAAAAATACGAAACTCATTTTCCAGATTACGTAATTTGCCTTTGAGAAATAAAGCACGTATTTTAGAAAAAATAAAACTCGTTAAAAATGTTACTATCAACTAACTTTATACGAAAAACAATAACAATCAACTACACAACTATTTCAGTAAAATATATTTTTCGAGTTTCAGATACATTGAATTAAATTGGCTTTATTTATGGTAATTTATGGAAAGCCCTGGCCAATATCTTCCCCATGCTCTGCCTACCTCATCCGGGTCTTTTTCTCTCTTCCTCTCTTTTCTTCTCTCTCTGTCTCTCTCCCTGTCCGGAAGGGAAGGAAGAAGAAGGAAAGGGAAAGAAAGAGACAAAGAGCTTTACCGTAAAACCGACCTGTACCGTACGTATAATGTATATGTCGATATCTATTTTCTACGTCATCAGATTACGTTGCATGAATTATTTCCTATGGATACTATTTATAGATTATTGTGTGGAGATCTCCATATTAATATTTCACTCCTTTATACACGCTTCGAAGCAATATTATTATTATCAACTTGACGTTGAAGATATGCATATCATATGTTGATTTTAAAAGAAAACAGTAACTGTATTAATTTTACGATTAAATCTCCTGTAACACTATTTTTCTTTCCGAAGAAAAAAATGGGGTTTAAAAACGACGTTGCTGAAAACTAAAAGGTTGGCCATTAAAAAAAATGGGTTTCTAACTAGTATTTTCTGAATAGCATTGCTATGCTAGTGCTATAACTAAAAGTTCGCACGATAACAAAATGCTATCGTGTCTGTCGATTAATGTTCAAAGGACGTATTTTATTTTTCAAAACTGCTGTTTAAACTAGAGGTTCGTCTGTTACATACGGACGTATGCGAGTCTCATCGATTGTTGGACATTTATCGCCTTTGTTGCCTTTTTATTCTATCTAATACGTGTTTGGTGTTATTTCGCATATGATTTTCGTAGGAATAGAGAATCTATTCGTAAAAATCTTGGAAACATTAGCGCCGTAGGCTAAAGATAAAACCAAAATGTTTTGATTGGAATGGAATTTCTAAACTTTTCCCTGCTGTAGAATTTTGCATATATCTATTTGAAATCTGTCGTACAACTTTCCGCTGCAAACTTCCTAGTTGCTTCTATAATTTTTAATTTTTGATTGACTGACAGGTTATCACATGGATTTTTCACTATATTGTCAACTATCTGTCTAGTTTCAAATGAATGCAGAAGAAAGGGCTTACCCCGAAGGTACTGTGGTACTTTGGTTTAGATGGAAAATTATGTGAGGAATATGTGTATACCATGCTTCTCCTGTCTCTGACGTTAATAATCGAATAGAATTTTTTGACGTTGACAATATTTCTCTCGTCATTCCCAAGGTTTCGGTGACCTGTGCCAATTTTAATATAATTCCTAAATTTGAACAGAACCTAAAGTCATAGCTCCGTGCGCTGGTAACTGATGTTGGTAAATTGTTGCTGCAATACCATAAATTAAAAATACATTTTGCATCAAAAACTCGATTGTTTTCGTTTTTATGACCGGGACTGCTTTTATCAAATATCTTGTGGCACGGTCTTACCATAAGATTACTAACTAATTTTGAACTTGGAGAAGAAGTAATCTTCCCCGTAGAATCCAGAGTGACTTCTGCAAAATCTTGAAAAGTTAAAGGCGTTGGAATGTATTTCTCCTGTGTTTTCTTTGAAACTTGGCAAATGATATATTTTTGAGCCAATTTTTGAGTTGTACTCTTGCATGTAAAATATACACTTTTGAATTGATGAATTTCAGTGTTTTATCAAAACCGAAATATATTGAGTTATGGAAATTTTCAAATGTCTGTGGAATACAAATTAAATACTTATAGATATTTGCGAAACGAAAAATTTTATAGAGGCTGAAATTATTTAAAATAAAGCTTTGAGCTTGCCGAGTTACAATAGAATCTTTTGAAACGTTATCTGAGAAATGTTTATAAGTTTGGGCCAAAAAATGCATGTGCTTTTTGAAGCTCCACTATATCCTTCAATTTCGCAATTTCTTTTACTTCTGATTTATCTGCTTGTGTGAAACTAATTTTAGTTTGTAAATAGAGCTCATTCTTTGGTCCTTCCTCTCTTGTTCCCGAAGGATCAGTAGGTACGTATCTTGTATGCCAATCAGATCGATTTTTTCCACTCGGGATGAACCTAATTTGGAAGTTGTATTGTAAAATAGATGCTAGCAAACGTTCTATCTGGGAAGAACGCTTTTGTACTTTGGTAAAAGAATACACAGACGCGGCTATCACAAAGAATTATGAATCTTCGCCCTGGTAAGCAGCAATATAAGTATTTTAAAGCCGTTGTTAAGCTCTAAAGTTCTTTGAAATAGATAGCTTTATTGAGGGAATTTCTTTGAAGAATACTATAGAGGCATTCAGTTTTCTTCTATGCTTGGGTTATCGTTGATATTACACGATTCTAGCACTGCACCCGCTGTATGGGACGACGCGTCTACGTGTAACCTTAAATAATCCTTTTCACTATATGATCTAAGAATTTTAGTAGACAAAACTTCCTGTCTCAGCTTGTTAAAGCTGGCAGTATGATCAGGTTTCCAATCAAATTTTGCATTTTTCCGAATTATTTGGTATAATGGCTATGCCAATTCGCTGTAATTTTTGCATTACTGTCCTCCATACGAGGTTAAGCTTAAAAATGATAACATTTTTGGAGTACTTGGAATTTTAAAATTTTGTATGGCACCAATCGTCTTTAGTGATAACGATATACCGTCGTTCGAGATAATGTGACCAAGCGCCAAGATCTGTTCTTCAAGAATAGCTACTTTCAGTAAGGAAAATTTGTGACAAGCTTGATGCATTTTTTCAAATAAAGATTTTAGAATTTTTGGTATTTCGTAACAATCATTTACACTTACAATTATATCGTCCAAATAAGTTGCGACGTTCTGGCTGTAAATATTGGCTAGAGCAGTTGTAATAATTCCACTGAACACTCCAGGGATTAGGGACAACCCCAAAGGTAACCTTGTGTTCCGAAAAGTTCCTAGACCCGGTAGGCTAAATCAAGTTAAATCCTGGCAATCCTCAGTAAGTTCTACACAATGAAATGCTGAGGCGATATCAAATTTCGCATAGCATACCCTTCCAGCCAGCCGGTTCAAAATATTCTGCATTGGTTCGAGACCGCAGAATCGTCTGTTCTTCTGTCTTCTATCATTTGAACAAAAGAAAACAACTTGAGTTGTAATAACTAACAATGTTTGTGATTTATTAGGTATAAAGAACAATACTGTTTATACTTCATTATTATAATGCAGAAAAAGCAACAGCGCTGTCTAAAAATTGCTTAAACATAAAATAATTGTTAGACATAAATGTGCTGTCAGATATAAATAGTTTATGACATAAGGACTTAAGACGGGCACTATCAATTTGTAATTCAATAAAGAAGTGTTATATCAGAAAATATACACAAGAGCGACTAAACAAAAAAAGATTAATCTTTAGATATCTATATAAAACAAAAAATTCAAAATATTATTCAATACAGTTCGGAATCAAGAGATTAAAAATATGAAAAATCTTTTTTTTTTCTCTCTCCTGTAAAAAAATGAAAATTCAACTTACGCTCCTCTGACAGAGAGGAGACGAATATAGGCAATTATATGCAGTTGAGGCCGGGTTCATGGTTGGCGGAAAGGATGGAGATGTACTTGTGCTCGAATGTTTTTCTAACACTGGCAGGTGAGTCAGGGCTCAGAATTTTCAAGATGCTGACTCGAAAGGATTCGTCAAAAGTGCACCAGTGATAAGAACTGTGTTCGCGTATGGGGAGATGCCGAACTTGTGATTTGCAGTTGTAGCGATGGTTGTTGATGCGGATTGTTTGAGTTTTTCCAACGTAGAAGGCGGAACATAGGTTACAGAGTAGGATAAATGAAGTTAGAAGATACAGAGGTCAGACTGGGATCAAAAATAGGACAGATTCTCCAGCGGGTTTTATTGC
Source organism: Lepisma saccharinum (assembly GCA_022664845.1). NCBI lineage: Eukaryota > Metazoa > Arthropoda > Insecta > Zygentoma > Lepismatidae > Lepisma > Lepisma saccharinum. Next base: position 58,597 of record JAGDQP010006843.1, on the reverse strand, counting down.
ACTTGCCAAGTTTGGGAGAGAGGACGGGATTGGTCCAGTTCTTGTGAGAATAGTGTTCACATTCGAAGGTCAGTGGTAGACTATTAAGGGGCACGACGGGAAAACTTTCAGTTTCAAGTGACGCAGTGAGTATGGGGTGAACTAGTTTTAATAGCTCTTAGAGGGCCTGTAGACGGGTGGTGAGAAGCTTGTGAGCGGAGGAAGCTTCGTGGGGGAACGGTTGGAGTTCAGGTGATATCTAGCACGATCCAGTTGTTTGCGGGTTAGGTTTTTGGGTTTATCCACTTTCTGTGAGAGGTGAGGAGAGAGTATTAAAATAATTTTGAAATAGGTCATCAGAGGAGCAGATGGGGGAGCCCCGGATAGCAAGAGCGTATGGAAGAGAAAGTTTGGTATGGTATGGATAAGAGTTGTTAAAATGGAGATATTTCATACTGTTGGTACGTTTGATGTTTCTTAAACCAGTCATCCACATCAAGGAAGGTTATGTGTTCCCTGGGAAAGAACCAAGTGAATTTGACTGGAAGGGTGCAGTTGAGGTACTGCAGGAATGTTTCCAATAACTTTTGTCCGTGGGTCCAGATTAAGAAAATATCGTCGACATAGCGGAGCCAGATGAAAGGTTTGAGAGGTGTGGAGTTGAGGTATTTAGGCCTCCAGGCGTCTCAAGGAAAGATTGGCGTAGGAAGGGGCCATGCGAGTGTCCATGGCTGTGCCTTTGATTCACAGAAAATTGTGGTTCTCGAAGGTGATGCTGTTCATGGTGATGACAAACTGGGCTAACTGAAGCAGAAATGATGTGCTGGGATAACAAGAACTGGTGCGTGTGTCGAGAAAGTGTTCAAGGGCAGCGAGTCCGTGTGGAGAATGTTGGTATACAGTGATGTCACGTCATTTGTAACTAAGACATGTGAATGGATCAGAGATGGAATGTATTGTGGAGAGGAAGTGGTTGGTATCCTCGATGTAGGAAGGGAGAGCCTGAACAAATGGTTGAAGATAGTGGTCAAGAAAGGCGGGGTTCTCTCAGTGGGAGAGCCACTACTGGAAACGTTAGGTCTGCCGGATTACCAGGTTTATGGATTTTGGGAAGTAGGTTAAATTTAGGGGTTCTGGGATTGTCAGGACAGAGTGTAGGGACAATGGAACCCGACAGCCCTCATGGGGTCCATACGCGTGGAGATAGGTGCGCATCTTATTAAGGACCAACTCAGAATCGTAAATGCACGCTGGCAGTTCCCAACCCTTCTTCCCACACACTTTCAGCTACCGAACACAAAGTCATTTCCTTTTCTCCTTACCGCCATATTGAACAAGCAAACCTACTTAATGATTTTCTCACCTTTCCCCGTAACCTCAGGTGGCACTACCACTGGTTCATTAATTCAAACACTTCTAAGGTCAGAGCCTCTGACACCGAAACTCATATCAGCCTTCACAAATTCCTTCGTCCCACCAATAACGACTCTCCCCCTCCGAGTTACCCGGTTGAACTTATCATTTCTTTCCTCTCCAAACAAATTTCTAATCCTTACTTCACTGACAAGTTCCAACCACATCACAAACTCATCACTGCAGAGCGAAGAGCTATCTTCTTTCTTCGCTTTGATAAGACCATCATTATCCATCACGGTAGTCATGAATTTGTCGCACTTCCAATCCAAAATCCTCAAACAACTTTCCGATCCTTCTTTTATTCGCCCCCTCGAGGATGATCCCACCCAATCCTTGCTTAATAAGATCCGCACCTATTTCTAAGCGCATGGAACCCATAAGGGGCTGTCACGTTCCACTATCTCTACACTCTGTTCTAGCAATCCTAGAACTCTTAAATTTAACCTAACTACATCTGTGGGTTATGGAACTCGTAAGTTCATTGCCGCAGTAACAAACGTTCGCCATTGGATTCTATCCTGGGCAATATCAAGCCAGTTTTCATCACGAATTTAACCTACTTCCCAAAATTCATAAACCTGGTAATATCGGCAAACCTATCGTTTCCAGTATTGGTTCTTCCACTGAAAGAATCTCCGCCTTTCTTGACCACCATCTCCAACCGTATGTTGAGGTTGTCTCTTTCTACATTAAGGATACCAATCACTTCCTCTCCACAAGACTTAGTTATAATTGACGTGACATCATTGTATACCAACATTCCCTACACCAGTGGCCTCTCTGCCCTTGAACACTCTCGATACATGTCCCTCACCATTCTATTTCTGCTTCAGCTAGTACAATTTGTCCTCACCATGAGCAACCTCACCTTTGAGAACCAAGGGACATTGGAAAAATCCCTACAAAACCTCAGCTGCACCTTTCCCGTCAAATTCACTTGATCGTTCTCCGGGGAACACACAACTTTCCTTGATGTGGATGTGTCGCTCAAGAACAATCGACTTGAGACAGGTGTTCACATCAAACCTACCAATAGCATGCAATATCTCTATTCCAACAGCTCCCATCCATACCATACCAAACCCTCTCTCCCATACGCTTTTGCTGTCCGGGGCTCCCCCATCTGCTCCTCTGATGACCTATTTGAAAATTATTTCAGTAACCCCTCAGTAACCTCTCACTAACCGTTGATAAGCTCGAACACCTCATGCGAAAACAAGTGGACCGTGCTAGAAATCACCCTAACTCCAACCGGTCTCCCCGTCTTCTGGCCCTCTAAGAGCTATTAAAACTAGTTCACCCCATACTCACTGCGTCACTTGAAATTGAAAGTTTTCCCGTCGTGCCCCTTAATAGTCTACCGCAGACCTCCAAATTTCAACACGATTCTCACCAGAACTGGACCAATCCCACCCTCTCCCCCAAACTTGGCAAGTGCAATAGACCCCGCTGGAGAATCTGTCCTATTTTTGATCCCAGTCTGACCTTTGTATCTTTCAACTTAATTTATCTTCTACTCTATAACCTATGCCATCTTCTACGTTGGAGAATCTCAAACACCTCTAACAATCAGCATCAACAACCATCGCTACACCTGCAAATCACAATTTCGGCACTTCCCCATACATAAACTCACGTCTTATCATCAGGGATGGAATGTTTGAAACAAAATGTTTTAAACATATGTTTTAAACGTGTTTTTTTTTTTTTTTTTTTTACATTTTTAACATTTGTTTTAAACGATGTTTTTTTAAAGCCGTGTTTAAAACATGTTAACTTTATTTTTTTTTCTCGTTGAAAGAATGATATTATTCTTAAGAATACGGTGTATTATTTTAGTTTTGTATTTACCAATAAGATATATGCAATTTATCCCGTGTGAAAGCTAGTTTCCAAAATAATCAGTATTATGGCGTCGCAAGCCTACAGGCGGAGACATAAAATGCATTGTTTTGTGTGTTCTTTATCGTTTGAATGCAAAAAGCAGGAGATATTAATTTGCTATCAATAACATGAAACAAGCGGTATATCAATTCTTCCTGTTTTTATTTATTATGAGAAACTGTCAGGAAAAGAAGAACTTCATGGGCATGTATTTGCTTCTATGATTACATTGCTCTTTCTCTTTTTTGTGTTTATGAGTAAAGGGACAGTAGTGAGTAACTGTGCAGATTTGATAATCATTTCTTATTCGGTGCTTGGGAATTTTAGTCGGGGAGCCAGGGAACCCCACGTGAACCATCCTCCCCACATATCCATCGGCACAAATTTTTATCATTCTTTAGGGTCTAAATAAAATGTATAGCGATGTTCCCAAAGGGTCATTCCACAGAATTTCGACAAGTGGTGGTCGCTCGACTATTTTTGATTTTTTTTATATTTGGTACATTAAATGCCATACAAGCGAAGTTTAAAACAGTTTTTGAAAAAATTTTATTGCTCATAGTTCAGGATATAAAGGGTATTCAAAAATGAGATTCTGCAAAAACGGCAAATTATAAAGTTACACATATTTCACAAACCAGTTGAGATATTTGAATAATTCAGAAACATTTAAAATATGCACACATCAGAGAATATTCAAAGCTATGTCTTTAAGTTTTAGCCTCAAAACGGCTATCGGACAGCGTGGTGTAAACAGTTGTAAAATATACGTGATATTCTCAGTTTTAGATTTTTCCCCCTGATGAATGGAAATAAATAACAAGCCGTTTATTATTATTATCTACTGTTGTCAGTGTAATAACAGAAAAAAAAACAAAAAAAAACTTCCTGTGTCATTTCCTTTTCTTTATATCGAGATTTCAATTTCATAAAAACTCAAATTTGTCAAAATCTGAGGGGTTGTAAGTCAAAAGGGGGAGGGAGTAAATGAGCAAAATTTCGTATAGGAGTTCCTTTGTTTATATTCAAAGAATGATGAAAGTTTAATTTTGTTATTCAAACCCGTCTATGAATTACAGCGTCTTAAAGTTGCTTAAAAAGCTTTAGTCCTGTCGGTACAAATTATCATTGAAAAATGAGGCTATTGTTAATAATGTTGAATTCTATCAGAGTAATCATTGAAATCACGTGCCTTCAGCACATATAGATTATGTTTTACTTTCTTTGTTGGCGCACAGAGCTATTTTAACTTTCTTCTATCTGCTGCTTAAGGAAAAACTGGTTAAAGAGCTCTCATCTCCGATCTGATGGTACGAATTCTTTCTCAGTGACAGGTTTTTTTAAGAGTTATGTATGCAGCCATGTGATGCGAAGAGATGTTATTATTGTAGTTAGGCCTAACAGAACTCATTTGCCTAAAAATTTACTTGGATCTCGCAGTTAAAATCGCGGTACTTACGTGGCTGTTTAATTTCTATTTTGTTACAAATTATGTCATATCATGCAAGTATAGGTTATTCTTCCATTATTATTCAAATGCCTCTATGAAATACAGCTTCTTAAAATTGATGCAAGAATGTTCCAGAATGTTAGCTAAACGTTGGCCGGCACTTCAGCACATCAGCTATTGGTGAACCAGCGATATTTAGGATGCTGGATATAACGTCTTTGTTAGAGATTATTATTACTAAGAAGCAGGTCTGTGTATTTTATTAGACCTAACAAAAAGAGTAACATCTCCTTATGAAACATTAGTATGTACTATACATAACTTGAAAAGAAAACTGAGATTTTAACGCGAGATCCAAGAAAAAGATAGGCCAATGTATTCTATCAGGCCTAGCGAAAAGAATAACATCTCTTCGCATCACATGGCTGCATACATAACTCGTAAAAAAAACCTGTCACTGAGGAAAAATTCGTACCATCAAATCGGAGATGAATGCTCTTTAACCACAGTTTTTCCTTAAGCAGCAGATAGAAGAAAATTAAAATAGCTCTGTGCACCAACAAAGAACGTTAAACATAATATATTTGTGCTTAAGGCACTTGATATCAATGATTACTCTGATAGAATACAATATTATTAACAATAGCCTCATTTTTCAATGATAATTTGTATTGACATGACTATAGCTTTTTTAAACAACTTTAAGAAGCTGTAATTCGTAGATGGGTTTAAATAACAAAATGAGACTTTCAGAGTTTTTTTAATATAAACAAAGGAACTCCTATACAAAATTTTGTTCATTTACTCCCTCCCCTTTTGACTTACAACCCCTCAAATTTTGACAAATTTGAATTCTTATGAAATTGAAATCTCGATATAAAGAAAAGGAAATGAAACAGGAAGTTATTTTTTTTTTCTGTCATTACAGTGATAATAGTAGATAATAATAACAGAGTAAAGGGCTTGTTATTTCTTTCCATTCAATCAGGAAAATAATCTAAAAATGAGAATTTCACCTATATTTTACAACTGCTTAAACCACGCTGTCCGATAGCCGTTTTAACTTACAGACATAACTTTGAATATTCTTTGAGGTGTCTATATTTTAAATGTTTTTGAATTATTCAAATATTTCATAGGGTTCGTAAAATGTGTGTAACTCTATTTTTTCAGAATCTCATTTTTTAACATCCTGTATATCCTGAACTATGAGCAGTATTTTGTTTTCAAAAACTGTTTTCAATATCGCGTGTATATGGCATTCAATGTACCAAATATGAAGGAAATCAAAAATAGTCGAGCGACCAATTCTTATTTTATTTGTCAAAATTCTCTGGAATGACCCCAGAACAATGAAAACTGGTTTTAGACCAAAATGATGATCATTTCTGATCGAAAATTGGTCAAAGACCATTTTATTTTTATTTTATTTTTTAAAAACACTTGAGTTGAAATAAAATATTAAAACGCACGTGAACTTCAAAACTGGTACAGTGTCTTCACCTAAAGAAATTGTAGTTATACGATAACTGGGAAAAATTTATAAAGTAGATTGTGTGAGGTATTAAATGAAAGGATTTTTCGTACAGAATATAAATTTGAATTATATTCTTCAGCAAAATTAACGATTCGAAATTTATAGCCAAGTTTTCACAAAAATGAACATGGTTATAACCAAAATTGCGGCCATTTTCAATCGAAAATGGGTCAAAAACTCTTTCTAAATAAAAAGAATTTTTTTATTTAAAGAAAATATAATTTATATTAGGTTGAAGGAAAAAAAAACTCAGAAGAACTTCAAAACCGCGTTAGTTATGTTTGGCCCAAAGAAATGGTAATTTGCGATAAGGGCTCCTAAAAATTAAGATCCTTTTGGCCTGGAAAAGGGGTGGGAACCTCGAGGCCTGAAAGATGAAGTTTATGAGTAGGTCATATGGGGTATCAAATAAGTGGCTTTGTAACAGAATATGAATATGAATTACTTTATTTAGAAAAAGATTTTAGGGATTCCAAATTTATAGCAAAAATGAAACTGCATAAAAAAAAAGGCCACCAATTTTTTTCTTTTTCTTTTTAGCAGTTTCATTTTAGTTTAATTATGGAATCGTCAAAATTATTTTCTGAAGAAAAGAAATTATATTCGTATTCAGTAGGAAAAATCCTTTCATTTTATGCCTATAATATGACACTTAAGAAAATCTTCATTTTTCAAAGCCCCTTTTCTGGCCTCCAGGTCCCGAATTTTGTGGGAAGGTTATGATATAATTACCATTTCTTTAGGCAAAATAAGTAACGAAGTGCCTGTTTTCAAGTCAGATTTTTTAGTTTTTTGATCCAGCGTGAAGGTTTTCTTTCTTGTCTTTAATAGAAGTAAAAAAAAAAAAAAAAAAAGTTCTTCGACCAATTTTCCATCAAAAATGAACATCAATTTGTTTTTTAAGCAATTTAATTTTTGCTATCCCTAAAGTCCCCCTTTCTAAAGCAAATAACTCATATTGATAGATGTTCAGTGCAAAAAATCCTTTTATTTGTTACCTCATGCAACTTACTTTATAAACTACTACTACTTTTTCTTTTTTTGTTCCCCATGTTCGGGCGTTCAGACTCCCAATTTTGGGAGGCGTTTATCGTATAATTATATTTTCTATGGTCCAAAGCAATAACACAGTGCCAATTTTTTTAAGTTTAAGCGAAGTTTTAATTATTTTTTTTCTAAACTCAAGTACATCTTGAAAACAGCAGCAAAATAAAATACGCCTTTGACAAATTTTCCACCAAAAATTGCCGCCATTTTAGTAAAAGGTCAATTTTATTTTTGAGGGAACATTGCTACTATAAGGAGTAATATAAAATTTGTCCCGAAAGATCAGACGGTGTACTAAGGGGCTCATTGAAGTATATTGCAAGCATTTTTTGAGCAATTTTCGAAAAAAAAATGGACACCATTATGGTCTAAAACCAGTCTTATTTTGTGAGAAGATAGTTATACATTTTTTTTAGACAATAAGGAGTAAAGTAAAATTAGTCCCGATGGTTTAAAGGGTGTACGTGGGGTCGCATAGAAAATAATTCTGAAAAATAATCTTTTGACCAATAGAAAATAATTGTGACAAATGGCCGCCATGATGGTCTAAAAGCAGTTTTCTTTTTTGGAAACATCACTATAAATTTTATTTAGTCCCTAAAGAATAAGAAAAAATAGATCTCGATGGATCAGGGGGTGCACGTGGGGTTCCCTGGGTCCCTTACAATTTATGCCAGGTGGTAGAACTTATTAGGTACTCTTCTTCTTTACTGTTCGTTTATAGACTCATTATCAATGGGGTGCACAAGAAGAAATAAAGGATTTAATCTGGACACACTTTATTAAAGTTAATTCTTCGGAAAATAATAAAACAGTAAAAGCCAAATACAGACTGTATAAAAAGGAAATAGCAGGCCTTGTTGCCCGAATGGAAGAACATTTCAGAAAGTTTAATTCAAATCTCAGCCAGGCAACTGGAGAATTTTCCTGCGGTGTTCTCATGCATAGCGCTTGAGGTATACTCAACCTCCCATCAAATTGAGTACCACAATGTTCTTTTTATTCCTGGGCACTGGGAGCTAAAGGCAGACGAACATGAGAGTGACTTACCCCACCTCATTTCGTGCCGTTGGTCGAGAATAAGTGGAGCGCTACTTCCACATCGCTCATTCGCCGTTCACTTCGCATGCGCATTGCACTGGATATACCTTTACCTTTTATGTAATAAATAGCTTTGTCATTGAATTTTAATAAATATCAAATTTCATCAAATTTGGTTAAATATGACCTACAATTTCTAGTAAGTGCTTATGAATAGACAGAAAGCGCGATTGAAACGTTATAGAAGCTACTGCAGATGAAGTACCTCCACCAATTTTTTATTTCACGTTTTTCCGCGGTCTATAAAAACGTATTTAAACACGTTTTGTTTTTTAAATAAAAAATATGTTTTTTTTTCAACCCTCCTTATCATTGGTGCACCTTTCACGTCAGAATCCTGAAAATTCTTAACTCTGACTCACCTGACACAGTAGAAAGAGATGGGAGCAGACGTACATCTCTATTCTTTCCGCCTACCATGAACCCGGCAACTACATGTACCAGTAACTGCCCAAATTATCTAATATATATCTGTATCTCCTTTGTACATTAAGTGGTTCGATAGTTATTTATCATCCAGAAGCTATCAAGTCAAAATTTTTATTCTCCATACTTATAAATGATTTTGCATCTTGTATTGGGTACTCAAATGTAATACTCTATGCCGATGATTTAAAATTATAAAGGACTGTAAATAATTCCAGAAACAACGCCTTATTACAGAAAGATCTAGACAGCGTTTCTCAGTGGTGTAAATTGAATCCCATGAAGATCATTGGAATGAAAACAAAGGCCAGTATTGTGTAAGTTGTTAGACGATTTCTAACTCGAGTTCAAAAGGTTGATACCATAAGAGATGTAGGCGTAATATTTGATAGAAAGTTACGATTTGACGAACACATACATCATACTATACAGGCTAGTAGAAAACTCATAGGTTTTATTTTTAGACAATGGTATATTTTTAAAGAAGCTAACACTTACATTCATCTATACAAAATGTTAGTTAGATCTAAGTTGGAATTTGCCTCTGTAGTTTGCAGTAATATTACAACAACACTCATTGGGAACCTGGAGTCAGTTCAAAGATGTTTTATTAGGATTCTTTGTTTCAGATTAAGGTTAGCTTATTATGAACACTTTCATGCTTTAACCTAGATACCCTTTGTACACGAAGAAAAAATAATGACGCAGTGTTCATCGCAAAGGTATTGGAGAATAAGTTTACTAGTGAATATATATTGCAGAATATTGCATTCAAGGTGCCTTTGTACAATACTAGAAATAATTTTCTTTTAACATGTAATAAAAACCACGCTGTTTTAAACAGACCAGTGAAGAATTTTAACAACTCGCAATATGATTTTAACGTAAAGAAGTACTAACAAAAAATGGAAAACCATTTTTATTTTGTGATTGTTTTCAAAAGTTCTGACGCTACGTAGTTCGTTGACTGATGTGTTTTTAATCATATACTATCTTTTATCATTACTATTATTATGTCTTTTTATCTTTTGTTTTTAATATTACAACATATTTTTTATAGCATAGCCAAACACTAATGTGCTTATTGTATAGATATGTACCTTATCTATATGTACATGCTAAAGCTACATATCTACAAGCTATAATCTTCAATCTACAAGATATAAGCTACATATCTATATGTACCTTATATGTACACTTACCTTTTATGGCAAATCCATCGTACTAATAATAGTTCCCATTCAAATTATTTTATATCAGGGTAGTTGATGTGTGCCACATAATAGGTATGTTTTTATAAGCGACTTGTACTTAATGTATGTAATATTCTTTTATATATGACATTATTTTTTAATTTTTTAGACAATGATGTATTGTATTGACGGAATTCGTGTATCTCGCTAAAAGAATAGTGTAATGCACTCAACCTGTAAAAGTCGTAATTTCCTCGTTTTTTGTTGTTCTTATTATTATTATTATTATTATTATTATTGTTTTTTTTTTTATTATTATCTATATATTAAAAAACTTTGCTAAATCTTTGGCCAGTCCGTCCGGCCTTTACACTGAACCGATTTTGATCAATCTTTTTTAAAAATATTCGGCTTAACACGTAGATGAGCCATCAAGAAACTGCATTCCTCTCTGTCAAGCTTGAACTGAGAGAGAAGTGTTTGAGTGTTCTCCCTTTGTACAGTCCGTTCGGTCGTTCTACTGTACCAAGTTTGTTCATTCATTTTTTTAAATGTCCCGCTTAACATGTAAATGAGGAATCGCGAAACCACATAGCTCTGCGTCAAGCCTGAACTGAAGGAGAAGCGTTTAAGTGTTCTACCTTTGTACAGTCCGGCCGTTCTACTGGACCAATTTAAACATCATCTATATATTAAAAAAACTGTTAAAGCTTTGGCCAGTCCGTCCGGCCTTTACACTGGACCGATTTTGATCACGCTTTTTTTAAAAATATCTGGCGTAACACTTAGATGAGCCATCAATAAACCAGATTCCTCTCTGTCGAGCTTGAACTGAGGGAAAAGTGTTCGAGTGTTCTCCCCTATGTCCGGCCGTTCTACTGTACCGATTTTGCTCATTTTTTTTTTTTTTTTTTTTTTTAAAGAATTTGCGGGCTTATAAGTAGATAAATCATCAGTAATCGCATTCCTTTCTGTCAAGTCTCAACTAAAGGAGAAGTGTTTGAGTGTTCTTCTTTGTCCAGTCCGTCCGGCCGTTCTACTGTACCAAGTTTGTTCATTCATTTTTTTAAATGTCCCGCTTAACATGTAAATGAGGAATCGCGAAACCACATTCTTCTCCGTCAAGTCTCAACTGAAGGAGGAGTGTTTGAGTGTTCTCCCCTATGTATTTCTTATGGGGAATATTTATCATATTTTTCACAAACTTTGTCCAGATCGTCCGGCCGTTCTACTGGACCGATTTTGATAATTCTTTTTAAAATATCCGGATTAACACGTAGATGAGCCATCAATATATTACATTCCTCTCCGTCAAGTCTCAACTGAAGAAGAAGTGTTAATCCAAAATGGCCGCTCAGAAAGGCGTTTTCGAAACCACTGAAACTAGAGAAACGAAATTTGGTATGAAGGTGTATTATCACGAGTGGGTCACGATAATATAAGGAAACGTTAAAACGTCACCCATCTTAATCCAAAATGGCCGCCAAAAGGCATTTTCCAAACCGCCAAAACTAAAGAAACGAAATTTGGTATTAAGGTGTACCAGCACGAGTAGGTCACGATAATATAAGCAAATGTTTGAAGAAAAGTCGCCGTCTTAATCCAATAATGTCCGCCGAGAAAGTAATTTTCCAAACCACTGAAACTAGGGAAACGAAATTTGGTACACCGGGGGATATGGGAGCAGATCTTTATCATGGATGCGCAGCCCATCGGAGAGTCTGGTTAAGATAGAAGGGACGCAGCTCCCAAAACTCCCTAAGTTAGGAGTGCAACTCGCCACGGGAAATCGAGTATTGTTGACACCCCAATGACTGTTGCGAACATATTTTCTTCACCCCCCACCAATAAATTTTTAAATTTAAATGTGGATTGTTGTAAATAAAAATATGTACGTTCAATGTTTTAAATCATTATAGTAGTATTTGGCAGGAGTATAAGTAGTAGTAGTGGTAGTGGTAGTAGTTGTTGTAGTGGTAGTAGTAGTTGTTGTTGTAGGAATAGGAGTATTAGTAGTAGCAGTAGTAGTAGTTGTGGTGGTGGTGGTGGTTGTAACAGATACAGCATATTTGCACCATGGAGGCGCAGACACCCAGAGATTATGGTTACGATAAAGGGAGGCAGAACCCAAAACTTACCAAGCTAAGCACGCAGCCCACCACGTGTAAGCGAGTATTGGTAACTGTCCCAATGAATGTTTCCAACATATTTAATTCACTCCGCACCAACGGGCGGGTATTTTAGCTTTAGGATTGCAGTATTTTTTTCTTTGAAAGATCATTAAATCTATTTTCATATGTAAAATAATGGGATGGGCCATCAAAGCACTAGGAAGAAAAGTGAAATATTATAAATGTCCCTGTAAAAAGTAAAATGAAATCTTACACTGCTATCTTCATTTTTAAATTTGAATTTTATTTACAGTCTTTAGGCATCTAAGGCTCAGGCCGGGATACGGGGGGGGGGGGAAGGGTGTTGGAAGATGTCGGGCAGGGGCTATAATGACGGTGCCATTCCGTGCCTGCCGTGATTGAAGAAAATCCTGGAACGCTTCTGTGCTTCAATGATGGAAGGTGTTTCATGGAGTGTTGGAAAATTAAAAAGTATTATAAAGATTTATTAAGATAACCAAACGGGCCGCAGGCCCGCATGCTATGAATTTTCGCGATAATTTTCAAAACTCAATTTTAAAAAATCCATAAATGCCGTATTTTCGGAAACATATTCAAAACCACAAAATTTTCATTTTTTAAAGGAAATATATCCAAAAATGTCGAATTTTGAGGAACATTTTCAAAAACACAAAATCTTTGACAATCAAAAATTGTCGGATAATGTTTGAAAACATTAAAATATGTTTAAAATTGTTTCATAAAACGTCCAGTCGCCCACCTGCTTTCACTGGACCGATTAATTTTCGTATTTACACCCAAATATGTTATCAAGCGGCCGTGGCTCTCGAGCCCGAGGCCTTGGCTTAGCATTCGGGAGGCCTTGGGTAGAGTTTCAGCAGCCGACTATTCTGACTGAGATGTCTCTAGGGTTTTTCCTGTCACACCAGGCTAATTCCGGAATTGTACTTTCAAATTAGGCCCTGGCCGACACCTTCCTGCTTCGCTTTTCCTCCCCAAACCGGCCTGGGCCTTAGATGCTTTAAGGTCATAAATAAAATTTAGAAACTTAGGTATGTTACGAACCATTCGCACCCCTTTCCTTCTAGATATTCTTGCGGAGCAGCGCACACAATAGTCGAGTGCACTCTGTTACTCTTTTCTTGAACTATCGTGTAAAGAGCGCTCGGACCACGGTCTGTTTCAACTGGTTCCGAGGTGTATACGGTAACGTTTTGGATTTCGGTGCCAAAGATACTCGGTTCGATCCTGAATCTTGCAAAAATATTTTCTGACCGTTTTCAAGGAACGTCAAGTTTCCTTTGCTTATCTATATTTAAAATAGTTTCAAAATCTTTTCTCCATTAGTAGGTAAAAATGTGGGAGCTAACCCAGAAGAACTTTCATTGATTCAAAGATTGGTATCCGTCATTGTATTCTAAGAAGTCATATTCTATTGTATTGCCAGCCTGTATCTTTTCAGAAACTAATATCATCACTGACACTTACAGAAAGGATAATACATCGTCTGAGCTATTTCCAGTTTCTCTGGGCCAGTAGTTTAACACGCTAAATTCGAAAGTTTTGATCGGCCTTCTGGAAGATCAAAATCCTACTTCAGGGTAATTTCCTTAGTTACTGAAGATGAAACTGAAATTCTATAATACGCGCTGAACTTTTGGACAGTTTAAACACGAGCGGCTTATCACATATTCTAGAACTGAAAGAAAGACGATCTATGGCGATGTTTTCGAGGAACTTAACGAAGAACAAGGCTTACATAATGGCATAAGATTAATTCTTCACAAAATATGTGATAACTTCTTATCTACAAATTACAACTGAGGTTAATGTTGACTAAAGTGTACTTCTTCCTCGCTTTCATTTATCGCCATCAGACTCTACTTTTCCATTTTCTTCCAAAATAATACAGTTTACAATTCAAGTTGCATTCTGTATAACAATAGCCCTCCCTCACCTTCAATATTTTAAGCACTTCACTATTGCCTGAAACTCTTTTCAGTCATTGCCTGTTGTATGTAACACTAACGTGTGCTAGATCTTTTGAGAATGTAAAAATTGAACTAAAACCAATAGATCGACGCACCGTTAACGTTGTTTGGAAAAAAAAGTTTTGTAAATTTAAAGAGTATTTTATATTTTTGGTTCTATGATAATTACCGATTTATGATATTATTTTCTCTTCTGTGTTTGTCCTTTATTTTACAACATTCTTCTCTCCTAATACTTCATTACCTCTCTTTGTATCTATCCAGTTCCCTTATTTTAAAATGCTGCGGAGCAGCACGGGTACACTAGTTATTATTATTATTATTATTATTATTATTATTATTATTATTATTATT